>JAUPMG010291381.1:0-17517 GCA_031762675.1 Pachysandra terminalis | reverse complement strand
ACGTAGAAATAGAGAAAACAGATAAAACTTATTTTCTGGCTCGAATTCACGATTCGACGACTATTCGGTCCGCCGAATGGTAATCGAACGAGAATTTCTGGGTTTTTTGGGAGAGCCGAATGCCCTCCGAACAACAGAGTCAAATATGGTTCCCTGTTCTGGTAACCGAACATCAGAGGGTGGTAATCGAATGGTCATCGAACCTGTTCGATGAACACTCGGTCAGTCGAACCAAGTAGTCGAAGCAAGATTCGGGTAGTCGAATGCTTGTCGAAACTTCCTATTTCACAAATTAATTATTTAACTATTATAATTATATAAAATATATTTTATATATATATTGCATGAAATTACTATATTAGCATGAAGAGTATAGTACATTTTCATTGGTCAAAGAGAGTTGTTGCTCTGTTGAAGCGGGCTCGTGTGAGGATGAAGATGGGACTGTGACTTCATGGTTATTGTATGCTTGTATGAGTAGGATAGAGTAGTTAGTGTATAGGACTTGATTGATTGTATGTTACACTTCACGAGTGCTACACAAATATGAATGCTTAGTTAATGTGCACTTAATTACATGCATGTGCTTATGGATCCTAGTGGTCTAATGGCATTAAAACCCTAGTCTGAGACTTCATAGAGGAGTCTAATGGACTGTTCAGAGTGGGATGTGTATTTACATCTAGTGAGGAGACCGGAAGGTAGAGCTGAGGGAGTAGCTAACCCAATAGGACTTGACCCTAGCCACTGTGAGTGAAAAGATAAAGATTAAAAGAGATGGGAGGTGAGTGAGCCTATAGTATATCAATGGATTATGAATTCCCTGCGGGTATGACTGCAGATTATTGTAGCTCCTAAATGGACCGATGGGGGGACTGCAGATTACTATAGCAGATCGGGGCCAATTCATTAGAGGGCTTAACCAGGTGGGACAGATTCTTTGATATACTATAGAGTACGCATTAGGCACCCATATATACTTAGTATTATTGTTTAAGTCACTGTGGTGATGGAAACATTGTTTTAGCATGCATTGCATTAGATGTGGTAGGATAAGATTGAAAAATGGACTAAACCTCATGCATTGCACATATTTGTTATTGTTGTGTGAAATCTGGATATTTCTGAACTAACTTATGATATTTTAAATATATTACTTACTGGCTAGTGAGCTCACGCATTCGTGCGAACCACATTTCAGGTGATTTAGTACAACCTTTGATCGAGGAGATTGAACCAGAGGAGGAAGAGCTATTTGCTTACGAGGATCAAGATTTGCCGAGTTGCTGATAGTTTTTCTTAGTTCTTTTATGTAGGTTGATTTATTAGTTTATTTGATTCTTTATAAACTGAGGATTTATTATTATTATTATTATTATTATTATTTTTGCGATAGTGTAGCGCCCCAGAAATTTTAAAGAATTTAAATAGAGAATTTCTTTAATTTAATTTCATTTTATGTCAAGTTATTAAAATTTTAGATCATTTTAAATTAGTAAAATATTATTTAAGAATAATGACCGAACCGATTTAAATCGGGGTTGAAATCAACCGTAGGATCCTCAATCCATAATTTGAAGTAGTCGTATGGTCCTAGTGAACTTAGCATAGTATAACTTCATTTCTGCAGACCTAATGGCAATTCTGTAATTAAAGGGTAAGTGGTAAACTTGTAAATACACAGTTAAGTTGGGGAGAGTTAAGAGATAGAAATGAGGTTCAAGGGCTGGGATCTTTTGGGTTGAAATGGAGGGTGGAGATTAAAAGGAGAGATTAGACCTAGGTATAAAAAGAAAAATCTGAGATTAGGGATAGGGTTTATGCTTGAGAAAAGAAAGAAGAAAAGAGGAAACGGGAAGGGAGAAGAAGAAGGAGAAAGATTTGAGCCAAACTTGAGGATTTAAAAAGGTAAGTATGAGTTTATAAATGTAATTAGTATATCTATTATCCTCTAAATCACCCATGATGATTTCCTTGATTGATTTGTGAGCAAATTCATATGATTGAGCTAAAGAATGGTTTGAATGATTGTTTGAATGTATGTGACTCAATAACATGTGATAATGATAATGCATTTTAATTCCAACGAAATGGGAAAGATTTGTGTGAGGAAATTCGTATGTGGTTAAAATGCTATTACTTAGATTGTGTCATAAGGTTATATTGGGTTGTTTGAACATGGTAAATAGATGTGGAATCATGCTCTCTAATGAAAGAATTATTGTGTATTGGATACAAATGATAATGTAAATTGTTAATCTCTGCATCTCAATGTAAAGAGTGAATGAAAATTGGTTTCAGGGATGAAACCCAGAAAAGCCCCAAATCTGGGCAGAATGCGATGTTCGGCGCAAATCTCGGTGCGCTGAAAATTGCGCCGAATCTCAGAGCAAGAATTTGAGGTTCTGTTTATTGAACCGAACGATTTCCAAAATTTGAGCCGAAGCACCTTCGGCGCAAATTTCGGTGCGCCAAAACTTGCGCCGAAGACCCCCTCGGTGCGCCGAGAATTGAACCGAAACATAGTATAAGCTAGGTGATGTTCATAACTCATGACTAGTATAGGGACCCACTGCTTAATCTAGACAATTAAGATACAATGATGCTAAAATTAGGGATCCACTAGATTGCTCACATTCACTTCATGGTAACATATGACTTGTATGATTGGGATCATGTAGTGAGTCTTATTCATCACACACTCCACGAATGCTACACAATGATAATGATTGACTAGTTAATGTGCACATACACTACACGCATATCCTCAAGGATCCCAGAGATCTAAGAGTGGAACCCTGTTAAGTCCGAGACCACATGGGTGTGTCTCTTGGACTGAATAGAGAGTGATGTGTATTCACATTGAGTGAGGAGACCGGCAGGTAGAGTTGAGGGTGTAGCTAACCCGATACACTCAATCCTAGCCAGAGGGCTAAGGCCCAGAATGATGAGGAAATATTCTCAGCAATCTTGGTGAATAATGTATCCAATATGTTCTCAGCAATATGGGCGGATAATTAGTAGTAAATGATCTCAGCAATCTGGGCGAATGATTAATCACATAAGTTCTCAGCAATCTGGGCAGATGATTAATCCAATATGTTCTCAGCAGGCTGGGCGAGTGATTAATCCAGTATGTTCTCAGCATTCTGGGCGAAGGATTAATCCAATATGTTCTCAGCTGTCTGGGCGAATAACTAGCATGATATGTTCTCAGCAATCTGGGCGAATGAATGCTATTATTCAAAACAATAAAATTACCATTCATGTAGGATTGTATGCTTAGGTCACCGTGGTGACATTTGTATTCTGTGATTGAGCATGCATTGCATTGAAAGAAAATGATAACCTTCATGCATTGCACATGATCATTGTTGAATGGTGTTTCGTTGTTAATGGATAACTTATATATTTGTAAACTCAATTCTTACAAGCTAGTGAGCTTACGCCTTAGTGCGAACATTTCAGGTGACTTAGAGTTGAACAAGAAAGAAGAGGTTGACCCTCCAGAGGAAGATCCATATGCAGAAGAGGACGATTACTTCACATCTTCGTGAAGTTAGATCTTATTGGTGTGTTTGTAGAATTTTCTATTGACTTTAATATTTTGGGACCTGTAATAGTTAATATTTCTTTTAAACACTGTTTATCTTTAAGTGGGCATTTGTCTCATGAATTGATATTTTTGAAAACTTGGTTTATTACTTAGAAACATCCGATCTATTTCCGCTGTCGTTTATTTCAAGTATTTCATTTATAGCTTTATTATATGAATTTAAGTTAATGAAATGGCTTGGAATCATTGCCACTTCCTTCATAGGAAGTGATGGTCATGCCCTGGATACTTAATATGCCTTAAATGGTATATTGGAAATCGGGTCTTGACTGATAGAGACCAAGTGGATTGTCTTGGTTATTTGATTTATATTACTTGGGACTTGATTTAGAATCTAGAATGTTTTTCGATCTTTCCGTTGTTATTTTTTTGATTTGTCACTTTATTCATTTATATCGTTGTTAAATTTAAGAAGAATATTGCGATGTTGACTGTCGTTCTCCTGTTGTGGAAACGAAGGTTATATCTCTTGTTTCCATTGGCTATATTTGTCCAATAATGGGTTCGGGATGTGACACAAGCAGAGGTAAGTGCATTTCCTGAGTTTTGATTTAAGTCATTCCTGATATTAAATCTTGTATCTTTGTTTAATCGTTCCTGTTATTAGATCTTGCATTCTTGTATTGAATTCTATAGAATACTTATTTCCTTATGTTTATCTAAAGTATGATATCTGAAATTATGATGATTATATATAATTGTAAAGATTATATATGTGTATAGATTAGATAATTAAATTATGTAACGAGTCTGATAATTAAAGATTATTCATCTGTGAACCCATCGGTAAGCATCGGTGTACCGATTGAACCATCTGTAGGCATCGTTGTACCGACGACCTTACCGATGGGATGATCGGTAAGCATCCGTGTATCGATGGCTCTACCGATGAATGTTTATATATATATATATATATATAGTTGGTCGGTAGGCATTGGTGTACCAATGAGCCTACCGACAGTGGAGACCTGTTAGGGATCGGTGGGTGTCGGTGTACCGACAACCTTACCGACAGTGATATAGTATTTTGGTCGGTGGCCATCGGTGTACCGATGACCCTACAGATGGAGAATGTACTTTGGTCGGTGGGCATAGTGTATCGTTGAGTTTACCTATGGATTTAACTAAGGTTATGGACTGTGTGCCTACTGTGATGGCTGTGTGTCTACGGACTGTGTGCCTACAGTAAGGGTTGTGTGCCTACCTTAGTGTGTTAGAGACTGATACTTAACCAATACCCTGGTATTAGAATGATGATTAGTAATATTGATTGTCATGAATTTGGATGGGACGTATGTGATGATTTCTAAGAATTATTGACGTGTATGGGTGTGTGGATACTGTTCTTAGATCGTATCACTAAGGTTCTAGTGATAGTAATAAGTGTATTCATACTACGTTAGCTTGAACCTTAAGTGGCCCGAGAAGAGAGCATGGGATTTCCTTGTGACGTTTCCTGGTTGGGTTGACTATACCCGTGGGTGAAAGTCCCGCTTAAATAAGGGTAGGTTTCTTGCGAGATCCTATACGGTTGGCTATTCCTTGAGTATTTTACACTCAGAAATTAGCGTGTGGTTGCCTTCGTACCATGGGTTAGAGCCCAGAACGAAGAGGGGGCATCAGGCTATTCCTGGTGATCATATCCCGAATTGATTATGCGAGAAGCTACATTTGAGAGGGACACTTAAGTATTCAAGATGACATAGACATTTCATATTAGCATTTGTATTACATTGTTTGAGCATAACATTAGATCATGTGAATGTCATGCATATCATAGCATATCATAAATGAATCATCATATCAAATTTCACATATTTATTCTTTTAATCTTGATTATTTATTTGATTTGATGTGTTTTCAAGAATGATGGTTATGTACTTATATGGGCATTCCAAGCTCACTGTAATGTTTCATGTTACAGGTTGATTAGGAGATCGAGAAGTTATAGTTGACTCAATTTACGTTTTATTAGTTATTTCATGTATCAAAATTCATTATGGTTATTGAATTAAGATTGTGATAAGTTGGCCCAGCTGAGTTCCATTAGTGAATATTGGTTATTCTTTTTGATTCATATAGTAAATGCTTCCGTACTCTGAGATTTATATAAAATTAGTTATGTTTGTTCATCCTTATTGTGATTACATTGTGGAAATCCGCAATCCAGAAATGGATCCCAAAGGTCACACCTCGAGATTCGTGAGGCCCTCATAGGGATTTGTGCTACGGGTTTTGGGGTGTGACAAAGAAGACTAATAAACATAAGTAATAGGCTTAAAAGTACGAGTATTACATACTTATCAAATACCAATGGTGAAGGTACTATGGAGCAACCATGGAACATCATAAGCTACATAGGAAGTTGAAGCTGACATACGGGAGAGATATCCGCAACTGTTCGAATAAAGTAAGCGAATTTCGAGGATGAAATTGTCTTAAGGAGGATAGACTGTAATAACCCAACAATAATAAGAACCACTGTGTAATTAGTTAGAAAATTAGGGATACATTTAAAATTTTAGTAAATAGCTAATTAGGTAGACTTTGACCCATTGTGATTAGTGGGAGGGAGCACAATCAGATAACTATAGTGCATCACACACAATCATATTCTCAAAGTTAAATCCAATGGATGAGATTTCGTAGGAACAAGTAAATTAAATTAAGGGTTAGGATTAAAAGACATATTCTATTATAATTAGGATAGGAGACAAGACTAATAATTTAAATCTACTAGAACTAGGAATCCTCAATCAATGGTGAGGATTAAAGTGAATAAAATCTAAGGACTGGGAATAGAAATATAATCATAATCCAATAATGACACTAGAATAAGTAGGATTCTTACTAAAAACAATATAAGAACATATCTGGACGTTTTCTTCAAAATTCAAAACAAGATTGAGATTGTTTGCTGAAGCAAAAGGACCTAAAGAAGATCAGTTCATAAATTTTGAACTAAATTGAAGCTAAGGAAGATCCAACGAGCAAAGCAAGGTAAGTAATTTAATTACTTGCGTATTTTAATTTGGAATAGGTGAGATGCCATATCCAATGGATATGACATAGCATACTAATTTAAAGATGAAGAACATGGTAAACAATCACTATAATACTTATTTTTGTGTGTACTACCTATACTAAGGTATGTTAGATGTTTCATTAATGTTTTGATTGGGTTTTGATCGGATTTAAAAGTTAAAGGGACTTACTTCACTAAATTATTGCATTAGAACTATGAAATTGACTCAAAACAGACAAAATAGAGAAATCCCGAGGTTTGGCGGCCTCCTCGGCACGCCGAACGGTTCACCGAACAGCCCAATGACCCCTCGAAGCACCACTCGGTACGCCGAGCGGCCAGATAGTATTTCGAAGCTACTGTGGAGGATGCTGAACACCCCTTTTGGTATGTTGAGAGTATGTCGAACGCCACAGAGTGAAAATTTGAATACTGTTGAATACACCGAGCCCTGGTCGGCACCCTCTTCGGTATGCTGAAGTATACCGAGGGTATGCCGAGCAGTGTGCCGAGACCTATTAATTGCTGATTTGATTTGGGTATTTTGTGATTTGAACTAAGGTGATTTTCGTAGATTAATTATGATGTTGTTATGATAAAAACAACATATTTCGTATATTGATTTCATCAAGGAAGACATGTTATTTTCTGATCTGATCATGATTTGATATATACATGACTTGAACCATGAACTGATATTTATACAACTGTACACTATTGTATGCTTAGTTAATGTGCACTTACACTACACCTGCACAACATGAGCCTTATTGCATTATTGACCATATGTTGGTCATATGTTTGACTATACCATCATATCTTCACATAAGTGAAAGATTATGATATAACCGAGTGATATTGTGATTTGGACATCACAATATGGTAAGGAGGTCCTAGATGGATCAATTATTATTGGTTGAGGGAATAGCTACCCTATATACCACAGTATTTTCATCCCGATCGCGTATATTACGTAATGGATGCCAAGTGAAATTCTATTGGCATTGGGTTAGTGTATATCTCACTGAGGTTTGTTCATATTTTTAATGCCTTGGTTATATTCCCATAACCGAAAATAAGTGGGGGAATCGTGCCCACTTGGTCGCAGCCCCTTAAAACTATGATGTGCACATGGAATATCTTTTTGAGAGTAGCCCTATATGGGGGGGTTGTCGAAGAGATAACTTGCTCAATAATTAATTGGTATAGTGTGGGAAATACATTACTTGAATTATGAACAACATGCATACTTGCACAGCATATGTTTTTGCATGAATCATATTTGATGATTATCTATTTATTTTTGCATGAGCATGCATTGCATTCATTAATAATCTATATACTCATCACTTTGCATACATTTTCATCATATTGCATATTTATCATACTCACATTCTGTTTTAGACTATGGATTATTATTGGAAAGTGGTTCTTGACCGTATTCCAATTTTAATTATGGTTTTATTGATTATTTACTGAGCCAAGTGTAGTTGACGCCTATGAGCATAACAATTTCTGGTGAATTAGATGGAGGAATTAATGATAATGGAGAACAAGATGAATAACAAGCTTATAACGAGATTTATGGACTGGATGGTGTCATGGAATAAATCTTACTTAGAGTTTTGTACTAGGATTTATTTATTTATTAGTCAGATATTTTGTATAGGGTTAGACGTTAGATTTAAACTTGAAAATATGATTTGTTTTATTTGTTTTTCTGTTGTGATTTTCTTTAACGTTTATGGATGTAATAACAGTAGTTTTATTTGAGTATTTTTAATTGAAGATAGTTTTAGAAGATTTAGTATTTTTGATGGTTGATTTTTTATTGAATACCACTCCCGATGTAAATTGGGGTGAGAGTTATATTCTTAACATTAAGGGTTCCAATGTGAATTTCCTTAAGCTTGGGATGTGATAGGTACCCACAGGTACACTAGTGAGTTCACCGGTGAGGGTAATAACCTGCAGTATGAGGCTTGAATGTAGTTTTTGATTAATTTTCTTTCAGAATTGGTCCATCCCTAATTAGACATCATATTTCGGACCAATATATATTCAAATGGACTCTGCCTACCTATAGATAATCACCCTTGAGTTCGATATCGAAATAGTTGGGTTGGGCACACCATGCGTGTCACACCTCAAATCCCGTAAAACAGATTCCAAGGAGGAATGACATGGATCTCAAGATGCAACCTTCGAGATCCATTTCTGGACCGCGGATTGACATACCATAAACACAAATTAATAAAAGCAATTCTTATTACTTTCATTAAATACTCAGAGTACGGAAGCAAAAGAAAAAAATAGTGGATTAGGTTGAAAGAATCCAAAGAGCGTAACAGAATCTCGATTCCAGCACAACCTACAACATAATAAGTTGCGTGAGCTTGGAATGCTCAATAAGACATAATCTGATCCATGATCACAATATTAGAGATAAATTCCAAGCATTTATGTTTAAATAGACAACACAATTTCAAGTATGCCCTACATTAGGATCTGACTCAACCAAACAATATATTAACATCAATCAACAAAGATGGAATGCCTAGATGAGGACTGTATCATGACAATATGCAGATGTATGTACAGATCATGATTCCAAATTATGAGATACCTTAGAATTGATCTACTGAATTTCTGGGGATTCCCCATGGCACAATACAGCCTGACTGAATTTCTGGGCATGTGCGCAAGGTACAGTGCAACCCATGACTGAATTTTTGGGTTTACTAACCCGAGGTACAGTGCAACCCTTGACTGAATTTATGGGTTATCACCCAAGGTATAGTGCAACCTTTGACTGAATTTCTGGGTTGTCATCCAAGGTTTAGTGAAACCTCTAACTGAATTTCTGGGTTATCACCCAATGTACTATGCAACCTTCAAGCACTTGTGCTCTACATGCCCATGCCCGGTTGACCTAAATAGGTTAATCATTTTGTCCATTCCATCCATCACAATCTAGTGTGCAGGATGAGAGAATCATCTGTCTTCCACAGATGAACATATGCATAATCAACCATATTGCCAACATTCCGTAGCCTGCCAGTCTCCATGTAAGTCTACAATGCTGACATACGACATTAATAAGAGGTCACACGACGTTCCTAGTTCATAACCATAAAGTAGGATTCAAGTGATAATACCGAGAAGAAACTATTCATGTACCCATACACACAAATAATCCCCCGGTTACCATCATTTGTGCCCCTTCACAATGTGGACAGTGTAATCGGTGATAATGTAATGACCCGGATCCTTAAAGGAATTTTCCCTAATTATTTTTATTAATATTAGCTTTGATTTGCATTTAATTTATTTAATTAATTAAGAAATATGGATTCTTTTAAAACTAAATTGGTTAAGAGTGATTTAAGAGTAATTAATTAAGAAATGGGGTTAACGTAGGAATAAGGGCTACTAAGTAATTAAGATTTAGTTTTATAGGGCTATTAAGGGGTTAATTTAAAACCCTAATTCTCTATCATAATTGGGGTTGAACGAAAATCAGAAATAAGAGAGGGAGAGAGTGGTTGTTCGTAGGGTTGACTAAGAGAAGAAAGAGAAGAAGAAATCTTCTGAAAGTGTGGTGGTGTTGCATTGATCCTCATTCAAAAACTTCATCTTGATCTCCAAACTAGTAAGTAGATCATCTAGATTTATTAAGATGATATTTATGATGTTTGTATGTTTCAATAAACTCAGATTTGATGAATGTATGCATTAACAGTTTATATAAATTATAGATTCATATGTGATTGTTAAGTTTCATGAAAATATGTTGTATTGATCTAGGTTTGATGTGAGAATGCATGTTAATATTTCTTGGATGATGGATTTAATCTTTGGAATGATTTAGATTGGATGTTCGTACTAGTTTGATGAAAGAAAAACCAAGAATGAAAAGAACAAATTTCTAACTCTGGATTATGGATGCACCATCGACCGATCTCAATAGTCGATCGATCACGAAAGTCGATCTAGCGACTATGACTGTAATATCTCAAATTTTCAGAATTGTTTAATTATTATTTAATTGAGTTTAGAAAAAATAATTACTTAATTAAATGTGTTAATTGGGCCTAAATTTGCCAAATTAGGCTTAATTAATGATCAGTAGTACCCGAATAGGGTACTACCATAATGTACCTTAGTATAACTTAAAAGAAAGTTTTAATAAAAAAAAACTTTTATTATATATATATATCTTTCTTTCAGTCAGTTTAAACAAACTGACTGAAGAAGTCGTTGCAGAAGTAAGGGAGAGAACAGCGAGAGCGAAGGGAGATCCTAGCGGTCTGAGCACGGAAAAGCCGATGAAAGAAAAGAAGAAGTGAAGAAAAGCCCAAATCTGATGAAACAAGTGAGTATATATTTCAATTCTGTCGAGAACGGATGAATTTTCATATAGTTTGAATATAATTGAAATAAATAGATGTGTATGGATTGAATTAGATGAATGAGAATGTTATTAGGATGAATGGGTATGTAGGAATCATAAATGGGTAGTTTGTGTAGTTTAAAAATAATTTAAAACGCGATTTCTGCCGATTCTAGGTTGGCGATCGATCGCCCAACAGGTTCGATCGAGTGCCCATATCGATCGATCGACTATAACGATCGAGCGACTTTGTGTATAGTCCGTTTATTGATTGAAATGAAATTTATGGGCTAAGAAGGTAATTTAGTCCAACAAATGAAAGAAATAATCATTTGTGTAATGATTAGCATAAAATCGTAAAGTAAATGGTGTTATCCAATTATGATTGAATAAATCGAATATGAATATTTAAAAATTAGTGTTATCCTAAAATGGATTAATGATTTGAATTATGATGCATTCATATAGTTTGATGTGATAGAAAATTTATGCATTAGTTGTTATACATGCATAAAGTCCTTGTGAGGACTAAGACTACCCTTGCACCTCCATGTCCATATAGTGACTAGAGGGAGGTGGAAATGTGAAATGAGATCAGAATAATCTTATAAAATGAAAATATGATATGAAATAATTATGGTGTTCCTTGAGAAGGGACTAGATATGTAATAGTTCATGATGAAGTAAGGGTGAGAGATTAGCTATCCCAACAGCCCAGGACAATATATGATATATAATTGATGATAACTTGATATATTGTGAATAGAGGTTGACAACGGAGGGACATGTGGACATATGGTCTTGCCCTTGGACCCGATGGGGACATGTGGACATACGGTCTTGCCCAGGTTCTCAGACAAAAATAAAAGCAGGACTTGTATTCTCGAGGGTGAAAGTCCCTTAAAACCGTGGTGTACACACGGAATCAGTGAGTATCTGCTGATCGATGCTTAGTTGGGTCTGGCGTTGTAGTCTATATCACATTATGATCAAGTCATGCATACTTGCATTCACGTGATTGGCAGACCTTCGTGATTGGTCATATTGTATTGTTCATGTCATAGCATGTAGATGAGAAACCCTACATAAATCAAGGCATTTCATGCATGACTGTATAAGAATTTAAGTGTTCTTCAGTATTGTACTATATACTTGCTGAGACGTGTAGCTCAGGCCGTTGTGGCATAAACATTTCAGGTATTGTAGATTTTCCTGAGGAGACTCTTGAGAGAGGTGGTGAGGATACTGAAAACTCAAAGCGTCGAGACCACACATTCTGCTTGTTGTGAGGTTTGACCCTCGTGTGGGTCTTGTATATATGTTTAGATATGTATCAGATGTTGTAAATATTGTACTTGGGATATTATGTTGGATACTTTTGATATGATGTATATATTTCAATTGTGATCCTAGTTATTTCCGCTGCAGTTGAATGTTTACTTTTTGCTGAATTATTATTCATTTATGGTTATACCACTCTCATGATTAATTAAATAATGAATGGATTGTTAATTGAGAGTGAGTCATGACCTGGAATACTAGAGTATGCACGTGTGTGTACACGTGTCATGCTTTAGGGATTCGGTTCGTGACAAAGTGGTATAAGAGCATAAGAGCAAAAAGTATTTGAAGATAGAAGGAAGGAGGAGAAGATATAAGAGTTGTGTGATATATGAAATAAGTGATTGAATGATATGATGTTTGTGGTAGTTAAGTGAAATAATTGTGATAAATTCTTATTCTCTATTATTAAATTTCAGTATGGCGGCAAGACGATGAGGTAAAACATCACAAGCTGAATCTAGTAATGAACCAGAACCGAGAGAGCCTGCGATGAGAGATATGTAGCATATGTTGGAAAACTTGGTAGAGGCAGTGAGACCAAATGAGGGTTCGTTTATGAAAATATTGGAGAATTTTAGGAAGTTGGGTCCGTCAGTGTTTAAGGGGACTTTGAATCCTACAGAAGCTCAAGAATGGATAGATCAGCAGGAACAAAATTTTGAGGTATTGGGTTGTACCAGCTAGGAGAAAACTTAACTGGATGTTTTCATGTTTGAAGGGGAGGCGAGAAGGTGGTGGAAATCGGTAGTAGTCCCAGGAGAGGAAGTGGTGACTTGGGAAGTGTTCAAGACGCTCTTTTGGGAAAAATATTTTCCAAGGAGTGTGAAAAAAGAGAAGAATCTGGAGTTTTTACATTTGCAACAGGGCAACATGACTGTATCTGAGTATAAAGAGAAATTCATAGAATTGTCGTTGTTTGCTCCACATTCTATAGACACGGAAGAGCAGAAAATTTTGTTGTTTGAACAAGGGTTGAAGGGAAACATCAGGGGGAAAATGGCTGTGAGGGAGTACTTATCCTATAGCGATGTAGTAGACACAGCTAGGAGGGTAGAGAAAAATAATTTGGAATATCAAAAGATAAGAGATCAGCAGAAGAAGAACCAGAAGAAGGGAAAGAAGGCAGTGGTTGCTGAAGGGAGTCAGAAAGATGGAAAGAGGAAGATGGAGGAAGGAACACAGATATTGGAACCGCAAGAAGTTACATCGCAGACTGATTATGCCAGAGATATTACGTGCTATAATTTTGGTAGGAAAGGACACTTCAAGAGAGATTATTGACCACCTCCAAGAGACACTTCTCAGTAGGCCAGGCAACCTCAGTATAGTACAGCTTCATCGCTGATTCCTCAGCCATACTATCCATAACATCGGTAGATTTCAGGCATCTACATATCGGCCAGCGCCATAGTTTCAGCAACAGTATAGACCTGCTGGTTCCGGTTCGACTACAGCATTTCGTCCGCCATTCCAGCAGTGACCACAGGTAGTACAGAGACCTTATCAGCAACAGGCTGGTAGACTGCAGGCTATTTTCGCTCCACCTAGAATGAGGCAAGATGATGACAGGGATACCAGGATGTTAGAGGGAGTAATGGAAGGTATTTTACAACTTTTCTCAACAAATGCGTATGTTTTGTTTGATATGGTGCATCCCATTCGTTTATATCGCTTGCATTTGCTCGTGTGATGAATTTAAATTATAAAGCATTGCATGTTAATGTGTTTGTGGAGAATCCACTTGGTGGTTCTTCAATATTGAATGAGGTATGTCCTGCATGTGCCATATCTTTAGAAGGAGTAGAGACTCCTGTTGATTTGATTATTTTGAATATGAAACACTACGATGTGATATTGGGTATGGATTGGTTAACAGCCTACCGTGTGGTATTAGATTGCTACAGTAGAGTAGTTACTTTTGAAATTCCCGGAGGACCACGTATAAAAGTTACTAGGCTTCGATCTAATTTTTCTGATCAACTACCTATCCTTGACTTGTGGTCTTTGGAAGGGAAAAATGAGTATGAAATGATCCCTGTGGTATGTCAGTTCAGTAGAGTATTTCAAGATATTCCTTGACTTCCTCCCAGAAGAGAGGTGGAATTTTCTATTGATCTAATTCCGGGTGCAAATCCTATTGCTTTGCCCGCATATAGAATGGCACCAGTGAAGTTAGTTGAATTGAGGCGTCAGTTGGATGAATTGCTCAGTATGGGATTTATTCGTCCTAGTTCATCGCCTTGGGGAGCCCCAATATTATTTGTGAAGAAGAAAGATGGAACCTTAACACTGTGTATGGTCCATAGGAGACTGAATCAGGTTACAGTTAAGAATAAGTATCCACTACCTCGTATTGAAGATCTCTTTGATCAGCTCAAGGGAGCTTGTTATTTTTCAAAGATTGATCTCAGAACAGGTTATCACCAATTGAGAATTAAGGAGAGTGACATTCCTAAATCTGCATTCAGAACTTGGTATGGCCACTTTGAGTTTATCGTCATGCCATTGGGTTTAACTAATGCACCAACTGTGTTTATGGATTTAATGCATAGAATTTTTCGGCCGTATTTGGATCAGTTTGTCATAGTCTTTGTAGACGACATTCTGATATATTCTAAATCAAGAGATGAACATGAAGAACATCTTAGAATCGTTTTGCAACTTCTAGAGATTCATGAACTGTATGCGAAATTCAATAAGTGGGATTTCTGGAAGGATGAACTGAAATTCTTAGGTCATGTGGTTTCTAAGGAAGGTATTTCTATTGACCCATCTAAAGTTGAAGGGGTAATGAATTAGGAGAGATCTAAGAATGTATCTAAGATTCGTAGGTTCTTAGGATTAGCAGGATACTATCAAAGGTTTATTGAGAATTTTTCTCGTATTTCTGTTCCTCTGACCCGACTCACGAGAAAAGATGTGAAATATCAGTGGGATGATGAGTGCGAGAATGCTTTCATAACATTGAAGGAGAAGCTTACTTCCGTCCCAGTGCTAGTATTACTTAGAAGTGGGGTTGCTTTTAAGATATATACGGATGCTTCTTTATTGGGTCTTGGGTGTGTCCTTATGCAAGAACATCGCGTGATAGCATATGCTTCCAGACAACTCAAGATTCATCCAAGGAACTATCCAACCCATGATTTGGAATTAGCAGCAGTAGTATTTGCTTTGAAGATCTAGAGACATTATCTGTATGGTGAGACTTTTGAAGTCTTTTAAGATCATAAGAGTCTGAAGTAACTGTTTTCTCAGAAAGAGTTGAATCTAAGACAGCGTAAATGGATGGAACTAGTAAACGATTATGATTTTACATTGTAGTATCATCTGGGTAAAGCTAATGTAGTAGCAGATGCATTGAGTAGAAAATGGAAGAGTCTGTTGGCACATTTGTTAATTCATGAGTGGGCCTTGTTAGAAGCATTGCCTGATGTGGGTGTGCATGTAGATATCAAAGGGGAAAGAGCAAGGTTGTTTACTCTCACCATTCAACATGAATTAAAGGATCGTGTTATTTTATCCCAACAAGAAGATGATTGGTTGTTGAACCTAGCCAAAGATAATTCGAAGCCAAACTAAACAGTGGAAACAAATGGCAGTATCAGAATGAAAGGTCGACTATGTGTTCCAGATAATGCAGAATTGAAATAGGAGATATTGACAGAAGATCATAGGTCCAGATATTCTATTCACTCCGGAATTACCAAGATGTTAAAAGAACTTAAGAGATATTATTGGTGGAAGGGAATGAGGATAGATATTTCTAATTTTATAACCCGTTGTGTAATCTGTCAGCAAGTTAAAGCAAAACATCAGAAACCAGGAGGGTTATTGCAACCTTTACCTATTGGAGAATGAAAATGGGAAAATATTTCCATGGATTTTATTGTTGGTTTACCTCGGACCAGATCAGACCAGGATATGGCTTGGGTTATTGTTGATAGACTTCCGAAGTCTTCACATTTTATAGCCACTCGGAATGTTGCTACTATTGAAGAATTGGCTAAGTTGTATATTCGAGAGATAGTGAGATTACATGGAGTACCATTCACTATAGTCTCAGACAGAGATTCTCACTTTTTGTCTCAATTTTGGCAAAGTCTACAAAGAGTATTGGGCACAACTTTGAATTACAGTACAGCCTATCATCCTCAGACAGATGGTCAAACAAAAAGAGTGAATCAGATTCTCGAAGATTTGCTTCGAGCCTGTATTTTAGATTTTTGAGGATCATGGATTGACTATCTTCCTTTGATCGAGTTTTCATATAATAATAGTTTTCAGACTAGTATCAGGATGGCACCTTACGAAGCACTTTATGGGCGACCATATAGATCACCCTTGTGTTGGACTGAAGGTGGTGAAGCGAGAGAAATGGGACCCGATATTATTCTGGAAACTACAGAAAAGATTAAACTTATTCAAGATCGACTCAAGATAGCCCAAAGACGTTATAAGAGTTATGCTGATAATAGAAGACGTGCACTAGAATTTGAAATTGGTGATTGGGTGTTCCTGAAGGTATCACCTATGAAGAGAGTTGTTAGGTTTGGAAAGAAAGGAAAATTGGCACCAAGATTCATTGGACCTTTTGAGATTATCATAAGGGTAGGAGAGATGGCATATCAATTGCTCTTGCTTTGTGAGCTATCTCAGATTCATGATGTGTTTCATGTCTCTATGGTGAGAAAATTTCATCCGGATACTGCTAGTGTAATTGGTTAGCAGTCTATTGCACTGAAGGATGATATTACTTATGATGAGGAACCAGTGTGAATTCTGGATTATCAAGACCGTGTCTTGCGTTCAAAGATTATACCTATGGTTAAGGTCCAATGGAGTCGACATGATGAATCTGATGCTACCTGGGAACTTGAGGATGATATCCAGAGAGATTATCTGAATTTATTCGAAACTCAGGTATGAAATTTTGAGGACGAAATTCTTTTAAGGAGGGCAGATTGTAATATCTCAAATTTTCAGAATTGTTTAATTATTATTTAATTGAGTTTAAGAAAAATAATTAGTTAATTAAATGTGTTAATTGGGCATAAATTAGCCAAATTAGGCTTAATTAATGATCAATAGTACCCGAATAGGGTACTACCATAATGTTCCATAGTATAACTTAAAAGAAAG
>JAUPMG010291350.1:0-17163 GCA_031762675.1 Pachysandra terminalis | reverse complement strand
TTTTATATATATATATATATATATATATAGAGAGAGAGAGAGAGAGAGAGAGAGAGAGAGATCATGCCCTCGTGTCCTATGTCCATTTCCTCAAATCATAGCTAAAACATGCAACATCAACAGCAATTAATTCAGTCCGAAAACATTTAAAATTTGGTGTTTATAAAATACAAAGCTGAAAAGGCATTATCAGGTATAGGGGTGAGATTTGAGATGGAAAAGGCATCTCAGATATACGAAGTTGGGATGTAATCTTGTTTTGTGGTTTGTTGGGTTTTTGGGATACTTGTTTTTGATGATGAAGATTGATGTATATGTGGCTGGAATGTGTAGAAGTCATGTGTGTTGATGTGTAGTGTGGGTTATCTCTTTTTGTTTTTTTCTGGGAGGTGCAATGGTTCCCTGTCTTATGGAACCTGCTGGTCTCCTCTCTTTTCTGTTTGTACATTCTTCTTTTTTATACAATTTTTGTAACCTTTATAAAAAAAAAAAGGGCACTATGGAAAACTCAGGTACCCTCTAAAGTTGAGTTCTTCTTGAGGTCTGCTGTAAAAGAAAAATTATTAACACTTGATAACCTGATATCCAGGGGATAGTCAATCCCAAACAGATGTAGCTTGTGCTGTGCTGATGCAAAGAATACTTCCCATTTACTATTACAGTGCAGACAAGCTTTCGAGGTGTGGGGATTCTTCTTGATAAGGTTTAAGGTGTTGCGGGTTATGCCGGAGGGGGTTGAAGCATTCCTATGTTGTTGAGGATGGCTTAAAGGAGGTTCTAAGAAAGCTGTACTTTGGAATATGTGCCCAGCAGCAATTAGCTGGACCCTTTGGAAAGAGAGAAATGGTAGGACTTTTGAGGGGAAGGAGAGAGATGTGGAGGATATTATTGGGCAGGTCATCTCTACCTTATTTGCTTGGATTAGCTCTCACCCTGAATTCAGCCATATTCAGCACTTTCGGTTTGAGGAGGATTGGGATTTCCTGTTTATTCGATTATGGGTGGTTTTGGGGTCGCAGGGAATACTAGTTCTGTTTATCTATTATAGGATGGTTTGTACATGTACACTGTGTACATATGTAAATTGGGGGTTCTTTTTGCACAGGGCTATATCCTGCTAAATTTCTACACATCATACTAATACTAGAACAATACTTTTACTGATAAAAAAAAAATGCAAAGCTGAAAGTCCTATGGAATTACCAACGATGTTGTTTGGAGTCCTGTATGTGATGGTGACTTAAAGCTGATGTCCAATCGAACTGATTTCAAATCAAATCCATTATCAGTTTTCAGCTGTGAGCACATTGGCAAAAAAGAGTTTTCCAAAACCACAACATCAGCATGGATAATATCGCCATGTTCCTCTGTCATTTGAGTTGATTGCTCTTTCGGTGTTTGCACATCAGAAGCATTTCCAGTAGCAGTAATAAGATCAGGAGGAACTTCAGCCACGAGCATAATAATAGGAATCTACGGGAAAAAAAATTATAGCAGCACATTCAAAGAAAACGGGCGGGGGAAAAGATGAAAAGAAAATAATTTGAAGGAAAGCGGAATTACAGCTGTATTTTCCACGGTTTTTAGAGAATCATTTTTAACCCACTCCTGATTGACAAGGTATCTAGCTGCATGCTGGAATACAAAACAATAAAGGTGTCAATACTAAGGGATACAAGAAACAAGAGCAATAACCTTCTAAAGTCAACAGAAAAAGAAAAAAGAAAACGAAGGAAAAAAGATACACTACATTGCATAACCATAAGATTAATGAAGAAGCATACTACATTACCTTCCAAATTGATTATCAAGCTGGGATATCAACAAGGACATGTCAAACCGCCATGATCAGGATAGAAGAGATAATAGAAACAACACAAATGCTATAAATTTTTAAGTTGGGAAACAAGGAACAAAATGCCACAGTTATCACACAATTGTAGAATTTTCTAGGGAACAGCATGATCCAGTATTTCGGAGTTAAAGTGACTATCCTTTATGCTGCCATTTTGAAAATAATCTACATTTAGTTTGTGAATAGGTTGTAACTGTCACGCCCCAAAATCCACAGCACAAAATTTCGATGTACTATCACCATCCAATCCCAAACTCATCCCCGATATCCAATTACAATATGAATCATCTCATTATAAGTCCGTATAGTAGAATCAAAAGTCTACAATGAACATTAATCACAGCAGCCGAAGATACAAACTAGTTACATCCATATATAGTATTCCCTTTAATTACATAAAATTCTATGCTAAAATTATTACATTCTAATACCAATTAACTGAATTTAAAAGAAACGTATAACTAATCTGAGTACAATTTACTAATGGAAGTATCCAAAAATCAACTATTAACATAATTAAGAAACTCTGCACTGAATCTTCTTCTGTCCTTGAAAGTATTTGAGAACGATAATGAGGATCTCATCCCAATAAGTAATTAATCATGATCCAACGATGGGAGGATCTTTGGCCTTATTCCTTCTTCTAGGGGATTAAGACAGGGGGTCCCACTCCCTCCATTCATTTTCACCCTCGTGAGTGATGTGCTGAGTAGGCTTCTTGGTAGGGCTGGGGAGTTAGGAAAGATTCAGGGTTTTAAGATTCGTAGTGATAGGTTGTCGTGTCTCATTTGCAATTAGCGGATGACACCATCATATTCCTTGAGGCCTCCAAGGAGAATCTCTTCTGGACTAAATGCATTCTTAGATGTTTTGAGATGATATCGGGGACTCAAGTCAACTTGGAAAAAAGTAGTCTGAGCGGTATTAATGTGGAGGAGAATTTTAGTCAGGAATGTGCTAGGTTCATGGGATACAGTATTGGTGAGTGGCCTATGAAGTATTGGGGTTGAATGTTAATGGAAATCATAGAGGAAGTCAGTTTTGGAATCCAGCGGTGGAAAAGATGGAAAATAGACTGGCTACTTGGAAGAGAACTATCTTTCTTTGGGGGGTCGCATTACTTTGATTCAGGCATCTTTAGGGAACCTACCTACTTCATGTCTATCTTTAGGATGCCAGTGTCGATTAGAAAAAGGTTAGAAAGACTGCAGAGAGAATTCCTCTGGGAAGGGGGTGATAAGAAAAAAGACCTTCTAGTTAAGTGGGAAGTGGTGTGTAGAGATAAGGATAAAGGGGGGCTCAATCTGGGTAACTTGCAAACGAGAAACCATGCTCTTTTGGATTAAGTTATTGTGGAGATTCAGTGTGGAGAGAGATGCACGTGGAGATCCATCATTGCTAGCAAATATGGGATTCACGATAATGGATGGGATACGAACCACGTTGTGAAAATTAAATTGGCTAGTCCTTGGAGAGCTATTTCTGGTCCGTTCCAGATTTTCTGTGAGTATGTTCGTTTTTCTATTGGGTCTAGTAGTTCAGTTCGTTTTTGAACGGATTTGTGATGGGGGGATTCCACTTTTGCTTCTTGTTTCCCTAGAACTTTCTCTATTTGTTCCCGTAAGGATTCTTGTGTCTAAGGTTCTAAGTTGGTCCATTTCGGGACTCTCTTGGAAACTCCCCTTTCCTCGGGATCCTACGCCATGTGAATTAGACGAACTGGCTTCTTTGTTTCAGTTCCTTAAAAATGCTGTCATTTCTGATGATCTTAGCGATACTAGGGCGTGGAGTCTTGAGCCGAGTGAGGTTTTCTCTTCCAGGTCTTTCCGTCAGTCTTTGTTGATGGATGATAATCTTTCACGTCCTCAATTCTCTACCTCTCTGCTTTGGGGGGCTAGGGCTCCTCCTAAAGTAAAAGCCTTCGTTTCAACTGCTCTCCATTATCGTATCAATACTACATATATCCTACAGAAGAGGAGACCTTTCTTGGCATTATCTCCTCATGTGTGTCCTATGTGCATGAACTGTGGGGAATCGGTGAATCACTTATTTATTGGATGTAAGTTTGTTGCTGAGGTCTGGGAGTCTCTTATCCGGATTTTGGGAATTTGTTGGGTTGGTCCTTGTACGGTGATTGATATGTTGTATCAGTGATGGTTCCCGTCCCTTGGGAAGTGTGGTCAGATTCTTTACAGAGTTGTTTACTTTGCGGTATTTTGGGGGGATTTGGGGGGAGAGAAACAGAAGAATTTTTTATGGGAATGGGAAGAGTGTGGTGCCGTCACTGATTCTATTATGAGTAAAGCTGCTTCTTGGGTTTGTTTCCTACCTGAGTTCAAGGATGTGCCGTGGGCGGTATCACGAGATGTTGGGCTAAAGTGGCCTCCCTTTAGTCTTTTAGAGTTTTGACTCCCTTATTCTTTTTGGGCGTGGGCCTTTGGTTTCCCATCTTGGGGAATCTTGGGTGCCATTGCCCTTGTATTTTTCTGTGCTTAGTTGCTGCTTTTTGTTTCTGATTTCTGCTTCTTTGCTATTATCCTTTTCTGATGATTTAATCCTATATTCACGTTATTGATCAAGAAAAAAAAACTATGATTACAGAAATTGATACTTCAAAGTAATTTGATTCAAAAGACATTATCAAATTCATGCAATTCTAATCAAGAGAATACTGGATTAAAATATCCAAGACACGCATATAGATGTCCGGGATACTTTTTTTTTTTTTGATCAATGATGTCTGGACTACTCTATAGATAAATGGCACAGATACCATGATGCCAACCTCCAATGATAGCAAGCACACAGACCTGGCTTGCTGCCACAAGGCTCTCGGTAAAATACACTTTATCACAACGAGTTCTAGAAACAAATACAAAGTCTCACCAAGGACATGTCCGGTCCAAGGACATGTCCGGTCCAAGGCACATGCACCAGTGAAGACTAACACACCCCCATTGATCAGATGGGTACCAAAATACCACTTGTAAGGACCAGAATGTAAGCCCGTCAGTATGATATCCATTAAAACATATAAACTCACAGCCACATGTACATAATCATATATCAAAAGTGAGAATTATTATCAAACATTAAGTAACTTGAGAGAGAGAGAGAGAGAGAGAGAGAGAGACAGAGAGAGAGAGAGAGAGATGGTGAACAGTGAGCATGAAGGAGAGTTGAATGGCGACGAGCAAGGTAGTGACGGCAACGAGCAATGCTGAGGTTCCGAATTCGGTGAAGTCGTATAGAGGTGTTCTGCTGCGGAACATGGGGTCTGCTGCTTCTCTTTGAGAGAGAGGGAAAGGGAAGACGACTTCTCGAGGTTTTGGCACACGCCGAAAAGTTGTTCAAGTTCAGAAAAAAAAAATATTTGATTCCAAAGGGTTTTTGAATAATCAATCATACTTTCTTCGCATATCAGAAAAGAGTAGGGGTCGATCGTGCTCCATTATTATTCAGAATGGGGCTTTTTGCTGGCTTGAAAGCCGGTTCCATAAGGCCGAGATCAATGGCAAACAAGTGCAGATTTTGGGTTCTTTCAGGCAAGGGCAGCAGGTTCTATTCGCTGAAATGAGCAGGAATTTTGGGGGCCTTGTTCAGGGGCAGGAACATTAGGGACTTGTCCCCAAAGTTCAGTTGTTGAAACAATGGGAATATGTTAAGGTTCCTGTTAATCGAGTTACGATGGGGGATGGAATCGTTTCAGCGTGATATTAGATTCGATTAAAGTTGTGGATCAGGACAAACCGAGGGAAGAACCTGTGGATCAGGAAGATATGAATAATACGAAGAGTGCTGCTCTCGGGGATTTTATTAAGAATAATGCTACAAGTGGTACGACTTGTACCCTTGGCGTAGTTCCTAGGGCCTTCTGCGAACAAATTAAGGAGATTGAGGCACCGGCATGGTTTTGCTCGGAGCAGATCGTTATTCCGATGATTAATGACGATACTTGGGTGGCTGTTTCAGGTGTGCCTACTTCCCTTTGGGCTACGACCACGTTTTCTCTCATTGAGGATTTATGCGGGGGTTGGAAAGGATCTGGGCTCCCTCTTTTTTCTGGAAAATGGAACAGTTGTTTTTCCTGAAGGTTGGGGTAAATAAGATTGGATTTATTCCACGGTCAGTTGAGATTTGTTCAGGCGGTAAGGTGACTGATTCCTTGATTGAGATTGTTCCCCAGGAAGATCAGCTCATGATACAAGAGGTTGGATCTGAGAATGGGTTGGCGGGTGAGAAAGATGGAAAATGTGGTTCGGGTGCAGGTGAGGACCCCATGGGGTCTTTTGATGTTGGATTGGATAGTAATGTCCAACTCGATTTGTGTTCAAGTAACAATTTAATCAATGAGATCATGGGCTGCAATTTGGGTCCATCGCGTGATGAGGTCGATGGGCTGTGTAAGGATAGGGCCGAAGCCCATTTGTCTTCTCCTTTGAAAGGCAGTAAGAAAGGACAACATCAGGTGGCGCCCAAAGGTTCCCTGTGGGCCTACTGAGCCCATAATAGTTTGGCGCCCAAAGGTTCCCTGTGGGCTTGCTAAGGCTCCATGTGGGCCTACTGAGCCCATAATAGAGGCCATCAATAGACTTGAGGCTGTTGTGGCCTGTCTAAGCCATATCGTATATTTCTGGGCATAACCAGGTAGCTGAGGGTGCTGATATTGGTGATTCACGGGTGGAGGTGGATCTTAACAAGGATGTGTCCGATGAAGATTATGTTCTTGCGCAGAATGGGGGGTTTTCTAAATTGGGAACAGTGGTTACATCAGGGAAGATTTTGGCTGATTGTGGTGACGAAAATGGCAGGTCTGGGTCATCACTCGGTATTAAGGAGATGCTCGATGGCGATGAAAACACAGAAGTCTCCGACACGGCATGCAAATTTGGGGGAATTTGAGATGTATTTTCTTCTCTAATATTGTTTTGGGTACTTTTCCTCTTATGCGGGCGATGGGTACGTCTTATCCTTCTAATATTGTTTTGGTTGGAGTATGGGCCCCCTCTTTTCTAAAGGTTTGACCTTATTCTCCTCCACCAGTGAATTTTTTTTGCAATTTATTATGTGTGGATCTTGCTAGCTGTGATTCTTTACAGATTAAAGCCTTTCGAATGCTGCAGCACTAGCGCATATTTCCAAAAGATTGAGCGTTGGTCATTGTAGCAATGATTCTTGGATTGTTCCTACGGAGGGGGAGAGTCAGTCGAGTGAGAGTGAAGGTGGGATTCAGAGATGCTTATGGAGCGGGATGGAGCAGATATATAACATGCTTAAGATCGAAGCGTATGATAATATTGGGCGAAAGATTAATGCAAAAGAAGTGATTTATTATTTCTGGAAACATAGGGGGGAGTCAAGTCCAGGTAATCATAGCTATACCTATGGGACGAGGGCATTAGAGTGGGTATCTTAAGTTTATCTTCGGGTTTGTGGTGATCTGACTAGAGGGTTTGAAGGTTTTGATGAAGATCTTAAGTTGGAATATTAGAGGCTTGGGTGGAGTGGATAAGAAAAGAGCAGTCAGAGATTTTTGTAATAGATTGAATCCAGACATTTTGGTGATTCAGGAAACAAAGAAACAAATTATTGATAGAAGGCTAGTGAGAAGATTGTGGGGTGATAGGGACCGTAAGGGGGGTTTTGTTGGGTCTTCAGGTTCGTCGGGCAGCATTCTGATTTTGTGGGATGCGCTGTCAGTATGTGGTGAGGTGTTCTTAGTGGGGAAGTTTTCACTGGTTATTAAATTTAAAAATATACGCGATGGGTTTGAATGGTGTCTTGTTGGGGTGTATGGTCCCAATCGGGCTAACAGGAAGGAAGAATTTTGGGTTGAATTGGGGAATGTGGGTTGATCTTGCCTACTGCCATGGTGCCTTGTGGGTGATTTTAATGTGGTAAGAATGCTAAATTAGAAACTATGAAGGAGGATAAAAATTTCTCGTAGTATGAGGAAGTTTATCATGAACCGAATGATTATCCTCTTGGAGGGACTGAATTTACTTGGTCCAACATGCAATCTAACTTGGTGCGTTCTAGACTTGACAGGTTTCTCGCTTCTGTTGGGTGGGATGAGCATTATCCTTTCATATCTCAATATGCTCTTCCTAGGCCTGTGTTTGATCATTACCCTATTCTTATTTCCACTGATCATCAGTGTGCAGGACCTTATCCATTTCGATTTGAGAATATGTGGCTTTTGCATCTGGGGTTTAAGGAAAAAGTGGAGGATTGGTGGACGGAGTCACTATGGGGATAGGACTGTCAATGAGTCGTGTTAAACACAGTTTACTCTAAAAGCTCAAGCTGTTAGAGAAAGGGACAACAATGTATATCAAGGGTTCAACACCCTCCCGCACGTGCGGGCTCCGCACGGAACAACACATCTGTGGGATAATACAAGGCACCGAGGCAAGCACACACCACAACACACAACCGCACAGGAATAGCACAGCCGTGGGAGAATAAACACAGAAATATAGGCCCCCGGGATTTGATCACTTGACCTCCTGCTCTAATACCATGTTAAACACCGTTTACTCTAAAAGCTCAAGCTGTTAGAGAAAGGCACAACAATGTATATCAAATGGTTCAACAGGTCAGATCCTGATCCGATACTGACCAGAATTTGTATAAATTTATCCAATTTAATCGGATATTTACCCGATTAAATATCCGTCGGGTCAGATTCGGATCCTAATAAGTGAATCCGTTTATAATCGGATTCGAATATGCATGATCTGAATCTGATTAAACTATAAGAGGATACTTAAGTAATTTTATATATATGTTAAGGACACTTAAGTAATTTTAGTTATATATATATATATATATATTATTAGATTAAACCCTAACGAGCATTCTTCCTTCTGAAAGATCTCGGTGTGCTCTTCTGAAACCCTAATGGGCATTGTTCCAAGATCTTTGGTTTGTTATCTTCCTCATTTAAAATCTTTTTTTTCTAGTCTTGTTAAAGATAATTAATGGGATGGTCTTGGACATCTCCTCTGGGTTTGTGATAACTGTGAAAACCACTTAGAGATGGAGAAAGGCAAGAGTTCTAAAGGGAGGAGGTATGGGTTTGTTTGGGGCTTTGATTTTCCTCCTATTAAGCTCCATCGAGCTAAAGGTATACTATGATTTTTCATTTTTTAAGAGTGTTCTTATCTTCATTTCTTCTTGTTTTATTAATTTTGCCAATCAAAGCTATTCCTTTTGCAGATGGTTTGATCAAGATGTATAAAGATCCCGCATAAAATGTGAATCTGACCCCATTTCAAAAGTGGAGAGATGCTTACAATTGCTTGCGAAATGTATAAAGCAGAATCTCTTATTCACAAATTTCATCCTTTTTTTTATGTTCTTTTTCCCCAATTTCCATGGAGAATTAATCATCAGATGGTATGTTTTGAAGGAAATAATTTTTTCCTTTTTTTCTGAATTTTTTTCATTTTTTCAATTGAATTGCAGAAAAAATGGTTTTGCTGTGTGCATTTAAAATTTGTTAATTTAATCGGATATCCATATAAATGTCGGATTCGGATATTTAATCGAATTCAAATCTTTGTCGGATTCAAATATGGATTTTATAAAATAATCGGATTCGGATTCGATTACTCATATGAAAGATCCGTCGGACTTTAATCGGATTCGGATCTCCTTGAAATTAATCGGATTCGAATTAGGATCATGGCGGATCCGGACCTAATCCGACCCATTTACAGTCCTAGGGGGTACGGAAGGATGGGTGGGTTTCAAATTCTTGAAACATTTGAAGTTTTTTCAGGAGAAAATCAAGGGGCAGAATAAAGAAGTGTTTGGAGATATTAGAGAGAAAAGAAAAAAAAAAAACAAGATGTTGGGTGATATCGAGAAACTTGATAAAAAGGAGATTGGGGTTGGTCTTGATCCGAATGATAGAGAGGTTAGACTTAGGGTGAAAGGGGAGTTGAGTACTCTTTTAAAGCAAGAGAAGATATTTTGAAGACAAAAGTCTAGGGCTACTTGGCATAAAGAGGGAGATGGGAATACTAGTTTTTTTCATAAAGTGGCGAATGGAAGGAAAAGAGGAAATCATATCCATAGTATGGTGGTGGAAGGGAGGACGGTGGATAGAGTTGAGGATTTTGAACAAGCTTTTTCATCTTTCTATTCGAGGTTGTATTCATCGGATCAATCATTCAAGTTTGAATTAAATCATGTTGAGGGGACTAGATTGGATCAATCACAAGTTAAGTGGCTGGAAAGACCTTTCACGGAAGAAGAGATCAAAACGGCAGTGTGGGATTTGAGTAGGGATAAAGCACCGGGTCCGAATGGGTTCACAATTGCATTTTTTCAGGATTTTTGGGATGTGATTAAGGGGGAATTGATGGAGGTTATGGAGGATTTCTTTAATGGTGAGATTATTAACAAAGCTACTAATGCTACATTTCTAGTGTTAATTCCTAAGAAGGCAGGGCCTAAGAACATTCGTGATTTCAGACCTATCAGTCTTACTACTAGTTTGTACAAGGTCATTGAAAAAATTTTGGCTTCTAGAATTAAGATGGTGATTGATACTGTGGTTTCTCAGAATCATAGTGCATTTATTAGAGGTCATCAAATTCTTGATAGTATTCTTATTGCTAAGGAATGTGTGGATGATAGTAGGAAATCTGGGGAAACGGATGTGGTCTGTAAATTGGATTTGGAAAAGGCCAATGACAGGGTAGAATGGGAGTTCATGGATTATGTTCTGGAATGGAAAGGGTTGGGGGAGAAATGGTATAAATGGATGAGGATATGTGAAGAATGTTCAATTCTCCTTTGTCATTAATGGATGCGTTAAGGGACTTTTTCCTTCCTCTCGGGGTGTTCGTCAGGGAGATCCTTTATCTCCTTTCCTTTTAACCCTTGTCAGTGATGTTTTTAGTGTGTTCCTTAAGACCGCAGACGCTAAGGGTATTGTTAGAGGGTCAGGTTGGGTTGGATAGAATTCTTGTTTCCCACCTTCAATTCGCGGATGATAATATCATATTTCTTGAGGTTTCAAAGGAGCAGATTTTTCAGGTGAAATGCCTCATCAGAGTTTTTGAGATGATTTCAGGGATGAAGGTCAATCTTGATAAGAGTACGGTCTCTGGCATTGGAGTTCAGAAGGATCAAATGCGTAATATTGCTGATATTCTAGGATGTCGTATTGAGGAGTTGCCCGTCACATATTTCGGGATGCCCTTAGGTGGCAATCAGCGGTCGCTTCAGTTTTGGAACCCTGTGATTGAAAAGGTTGAGTCTAGACTAGCTACTTGGAAAAGGAACTACCTATCTCTTAGTGGTAGGATTACTTTGATTCAATCTACCCTTGCTAACATTCCAGTTTATTATCTCTCGATGTTTAAATGTCCAGGGAGGGTGGTCAAAATTATTTAAAAATGCCAACGAGATTTTCTTTGGGAGGGGGGAGGTTTTGGTAAGAAGGATCATTTGCTTAGATGGGATGTTGTGTGCTATGAGAAAAAGAAAGGGAGTATTAATTTGGGAAACATTGCTGCTAGGAACATGGCTCTGGCGCTTTTGCAAGGAAAGAGACAATTTGTGGCGCAAAGCTATTCATAGCAGGTATGGTTCACATGATAATGATTGGGATATTAATCCACATTGGAGGGTGTCAGGGTCTACCCTGTGGAAGGCGGTTTTCGACCTTGCTCGTTTCCTGTCTTATTCTCAGTTCTTGGTTGGTTCTGGGTCTAAAGTTAGATTTTGGTTGGATCTTTGGTGGCGTGATGATGTTTTGGCTAACCTTTATCCTCGTCTGTTCAGATTAGCCTCCAACAAGGGTGCCATGGTGGCTAATATTCTCTCTTGGGCCCCTTCTGGGCTTGTTTGGTATCTTCAGTTTAGATGGGATCTTAGGCCGGCTGATGTGGCTGAGTTGTCTTCTCTTTTTGTGGCTCTTCAGGATGTTTGTATTAACCCAGCTCGTGCGGATCGTAAAATCTGGTCTCCTGATAGTCATGGTGTGTTTTCTTCTTCGTCCTTTTTTCCTCTTTTGAGGGTGACTCCTACTTTTCTCTTGTGTTCGGCTCCTGTTAATTATCTTTGGAAGTCGGTTGTTCCCCCTAAAGTTAGGGTGTTTGGTTGGTTGGTCTTACCTAAGAGGATTAATAGTCAGGATGTCCTTCAGAGGAGATGGAAATATCTAACTATTTCTCCTCAGATGTGTTTTATGTGCAGGCAGATGGAAGAATCAGTTGGTCATCTCTTCATTCACTGTAATGTTGCCAGGGAGTTTGGCCTACTTTTTTTTAGCATGGTAAGTATGTCCTTTGTGCTACCCTTCAATGCTCAATCTCTTCTAGGACAATGGAGGTTTCCTTGGATGGGTAAATCGGTAGGATGCTATACAGAGCCCTATTTTTGCGGTTGTTTGGACCATCTGGAGGGAAAGAAACAACAAAATCTTTGAGGATAGGCGCCATAGTACTCCGTTTAGTATCGATGGTGCCTCTACTACAGCCACTCCAAGGGTGATTTCCAGAGAGGAGTTCAAAGGGCTTTCAGTTGCATCTGTGACAAAAGATTGGACATCGGTGGTGATGTTACATAAATCACATTCCCAGGTTCAGGCAAGGTGGATCCCTCATTTGGCGGGTTTGATTAAGCTAAATTTTAATGGATCCTCTATGGGGAATCCAGGCCCTTCTGGGGTTGGTGGAGTATTTAGGGACACTACTGGATGTATTTTACATGGGTTCTTTGGGCCAATTGGGGAAGGTAACGCTATGAGGGCTGAGTTACTTGCTTTGGTTATGGGATAGAGGGAAGCCTCGAGTCGGGAATTCCATAATCTGGTGGTGGAGGGGGATTCGGCGGTTGTTATATATTGGATGCGGGAGAGAAGTTGTAACTCGTGAAGACTATGTCATTCTTTCTTGTTGCCACTCTCTCATGGGGAGGGTTTACATTTAGAGTTCTCACATGTTCTCAGAAGTGCTAATGGGTTGGCGGATCGTTTGGCTAGAGAAGGATCTGTTTCCGACTCCTTTTTTAGTGGGGTTGTGCCGTTGGAGTTCATGGACGAACGATATAGTTTTTTTGTCTTTGTTTTTGTTGTTTTTTTTCACTTGTTTTTGTCGTTTTTATGGCGGTTTGTCCACTGCTTTGTGGCCTTATTGCCCTGTATATTCCTTAATCTTTTTGTACCATCTTCATTATTCATCAAAAAAAAATCATATATCAAAAGTTCATCATCGGCATAACTAAACAGATTACAGGAGTTACACTCTCAATGTAACCAAGCAAACAGCAGGAGTTACATTCTCAATTTAACTAAACATATAATGGGAGTTACATTCATAATGTGACTAAACAGATAATAGGAGTTACATTCTCAATGTAACTAATCAGATAACACGTATCTCGGATTCAAATGCATTTCGGAATACAAATCTTTTATCAAATACTTTAAAATTATCTCTCAAATATCTTCATAATTTGGAACTTAAATCATAGTTCAAATACTTTATATTTCGGAAGCCAAACCTTATATCTTGGTATTTTAGAATTCAAACCTTATAAAAGACTCAATTTAACTTCATAACTCAAATCATAAATAAGATCAACTGATATGATATGTTGAAATCCAAATTATACGAAAAATTCGTTAAATTTAAGAAACCCAGATCATTTTGAACTTCTGTAAACCTCTGACTGGTTGATTCATTGGAGTAAGGGGAAGGAGATCAGAGTTCTAGACTTCTCTTGCTTCTACTTTGGGCTGTGCTCTTGGGGAATTCCCATTATCGTGTCTTGGAATTCCTTTGGGAATGAAGGCCTCTTGTTGTAGGAATTGGATTTCATGTCACGGAGAAAAGGAGAGAATACTTGCCAGCTGGAAGACATCATTTCTCCTCTTGGGAGAAGACTATTTCTTATTAGAAGTGTGTTGGTTATCATTCCTTCTTATCTTATGTCTCTTTTTAGAATGCCGGGGAACCTTTTGGTTCTATAAAGAAGAATTGCAGGTAAAGTTTAGTATGAAGAAAGGGGTTGGAATAGTTGGATCGATTCTAAGCAAGTGGGTCTTGGGGTTTGAAAGGGCATGTTGTAGGTGGGAGACAGTTCCGCTACGGGGTAAGGCTGGAGGTAGGCAACCAGAATTGTATCAGGTTTTGAGAAGGTGATTGGAGCAGGTATGAAGAATGTGACTTTACAGGTTGGCATCAGCAAAAGATCTCCCTATTTGCCATATCGTTCAGTGGAGAGATGCCAGAGTAGTTTAGTAGAGGCTGGTTTAAACCAAAATTGGTGTATGAAGTGTAGATCTGATGTGGAAAGTATGGACCATTTATTCATTCATTGTAGGGTGGCCTGGCAAATGTGGCCATATTTTTTTCCCCTTTTCAGTGTCTCCTGGACTTTTCCTTGGGATGTCCAATCTCTGTTTGACACCCGGGATATTGGGTCCTTCAAATGCCGTGCTTTTACCTTTTGGAGGATGATCCCCTTTTGCATCTATTGGTTCATTTAGAGGAAATAAATAGTAGGATTTTTTAAGGCAAAGCTAGTCGGTGCATGTTCATTCTAAAAGGCAACATGTCTGATTGGGTGTCTTCACTACCCAAATTTGCTGGTGTAACTAATGATCATCTAAGTAATGAGTGGGAGTTCTTAAAGGCCTAGTCTTGTATAGATTTGGCATGATGCCTATTTATTGTTCGGGGGAAGCTATAATTTTTATTACTTATACTTATATTCACTTATAAATTCTCCTTACTATGAATATAGTCTTATTTTTCTTGTTAGAACAGGCGAGTCGGCCTAACAACCCATAAGCCCATCTCTCTTTGGTTTATTTACTTTCTCATTTACAGTTTCCCCCAACTCTAGTTAATATATAAGTGCTCTCTCTAATTGAGATGAATACGTTTTGGTGCTACAACATGGTATCAGAGCAATCCAAAGAAAAAAAAAACCTAATTTTTTTTTCTCTCTTTCTTTTCACGCCGCTGCCGACCTCTTCCTCTTTTCTCGCCGACGGCAGCCTCTCGGCCCTCTTCCTTTCTTCTTCTTTCTTCTTCTTCTTTCTTCTTCCATCTTCTTCCTTCTTCTTCTCTCTTCTTCTTTTTGTTCTGCTGATCGCCACCCTTGTGCGAATCGTGAGGTAGTGATCTCGCTACCTTTCGATTCTTCTACTCATGTGAGGTAGCAAAATCGCTACCTCCATTAATGTCTTTTGGGCAATTTAAGTTGATGCGGAGACCGTTTTAGAGTCGTTTGTGATCTGATTTGTGATTTATTGGGTGAACTTGGTTGATTTTCTTCATGGAACTCTAAGTTTGAAGGTGTGATGAGATTTATTATTACGGAGAATTTTTCTGCCTACCGGAAGGGTGGCTATTGATCACGATTGACGAGTGGAGGGGTGCGAATTCCCCTTATCTTCTTCTTTTTGGTGAGATTTTTCTATTGCTGTTTTTTATTTGCATTGTGAAATTATCATGAGTACTTCCGAGCAAAATCCGGCGGAACCTAAACCAGTTATTTCTGAAATTGTGTCGCCATCTATGCATCTCACCGATCAACGCTTAGATGGGTACAAGTTTCAGCATTGGCGCAAGATTATTTTGTTTGTTATTCGTGGCATGAATGGGGAGGAGCATCTTAAGGGAAGCTCTCCGGATCCAAAAACCGATCCAACGAGTGCTAAAATCTGGTTACGGGATGATGCTAGATTGTATAATCAGTTGATCAATTCAATGGATCCCAAAGTTTCTGTCTTGGCGACCCATTGTGATACAGCTAAGGAACTGTGGGAATACCTTATGGTACTGTATTCGGGTAAAGACAATATGAATCGTCTTTATAATGTATCTCTTTCCTTCTTTCGATCGGAGCAGGGTAATATCCCCGTTAGTGAGTATTTTGCTACCTTTAAGAAGGTACATGAAGAGATGAATGTGTTGATGACATTGACTTCGGATGTGAACCAGATGAGACAGCAGCGAGAACAGCTAGCGGTCATGGCTTTTCTGAGTGGGTTGAGATCAGAGTTTGACTCCGCTAGATCCCAAATTCTTGCCAGTCGTGAATCTTCACTAACTGAGGTTTATTCTCGGGTGCTTCGCTCCGTCCGTTCTTCCCCTAGTACTATAGAGAGGAGTGATTGCGCCGCCTTGGCTGGTCAAGTCCCGTCAAGAGGACATGGTAGTAGAGGGGGAGGACACGGAGGGCGTAGGGGTCGTGGACCCGATGGGAGGATTATATGCTTTCACTGTGGTGGAGTTGGTCACACGCATGACAAATGCTGGAAACTACAAGGCAAGCCTCCTAGTTCTCAGTCTGCTCATATCGTTTTCGAATCTGTCCAGGACACTTCTACAGGGGTGTCTGCGCCTCCCGATAACGGCAGTATCCATCTCACAGCCGAGGAGTATTCTCGGTTACTGGCCAATCAGTCTTTCACGTCTGCGACTGTGGCTCAAACCGGATCGTCCTCCTCGGTATACATATCTGCATCTCCCAGGACTTGGGTGATTGACTCTGGAGCTTCAGATCATATGGCAGGGTCCACAGGTATTTTACGCACATATTCTCCCACGATGTCTCATCCCGAAGGCAGAGTGGCAGATGGGTCTTTTGTGGCTGTCAAAGGGATAGGCACTGTTGTTCCTACACCCACTATACGATTATCCTCTGTTCTGTATCTGCCTAATTTACCTTTTAATCTATTGTCTATGAGTGCTCTTACGAAAGAGCTTGACTGCTTGGCTACTTTTTACACTGATCATTGTGTGTTTCAGGATCGTTGGACGAGGCGGACGATTGGTAGGGGGGGTCGCACTTTAAGAGGTCACTACATGTTGAAAGAGGGACCAAATTCTGTAGCATGTTCCAGCTTGTCTCCAACTCCTTTGGAACTTCATTGTCAACTCGACCATCCTGCACTTCCAAGTTTGAAACGTCTATGTCCGTCCCTAGTATCGTTAGCAGAATTATTTTGTGAGTCGTGTCAGTTTGTGAAACATCATCGCCGGTCATATGTATCGAGTCCAAATAAATGAGCATGTGCTCCATTTGAGTTAGTCCATTCCAATATTTGGGGTCCATGTCCTGTCCTGTCAAAAACTGCTTACCGTTATTTTGCAACCTTTGTGAATGACTATTCTACAGTCACTTGGATTTATTTAATGAAGCAGCGTTCTGAATTATTATCTATTTTTTTTCTTTTATGCTGAAATACGCACTCAATTTTCTGTCCCAATTCGTGTACTACGTAGTGATAATGCTCGTGAGTATTTGTCTGGTCCTCTTGTCTCTTTCATGAC
>JAUPMG010291330.1:0-17520 GCA_031762675.1 Pachysandra terminalis | reverse complement strand
GAGATTATAGTTTACATCAAAACTCTACAAGGAGTTTAGCTACTCATGGATGGACTGATCTTCACCACAGATGTGTAGAAGTTCATCACCATGATCAGCATACGCCACAGCAAGAACACGAAGAACACGCGAAGAACTGATCGCAGAACAGAGATTTCTCTTGAATTTCAATTCAATTAAAACTCAAATTCCAATTGTTAATTACCTATAGCCTATTAGGAGTTTTATATTACATAATTCTCCGTTTAAAAGCTATCTAAAAGAAGTCGGAGACTAATCACAAACATACTAAAAAACTAGAAAAACACGGGCTGCTGCTGAATTCCTGCGTGCGCTTGATTGCAGCACCGCCAATGCGCTCGATCACATTTCTGAACTCGATCCTACTGCGATCAATCGCACTGTGTAAACTGGGCTTTTTGGGCTGAGTTTGGACTTTGTCTTTTGGGCTTCACTTGGGCTTTCTCCTCTATCTTCAAGGTGTAAATGGGCTTGAGTTTGAGCCTTGATCATCTCCTCTTACGAGCCTTGAAGCTTTATCCAATTGAGGCTTTAGTGGCTTGGTTTAAGCCCATATTCTCCTCATCCTTGTCAAACCTGCAAAATAGTATAATTGCATTAATTCATTCTCATAAATACATTTCTAAGACTAATAAGCATCAGTAATAAGCCCAGGAATGCAAGTGTTACACACTTATCAGCTACCTCGAATAATGATTTGTAACCTCGAGATGGCTACTTCGACTGATGTTTTGTAACCTTGAATTGGTTATTTCATAAGGTACTTTGTTGCACCGAACTGGTAACGTTGCGTTAGTTACCTCGACATTCGAAGGGATCACTTTGAACATCGAGTTGCTCATTTCAAATAATGATGAAATGACCATTTCGAGGTGGATAGCCTTAAGTTACTTCTCATGAAGTGATTGAAGTGACGTGTTACTCATTTGAGATGTCTTAATTCGAGAAGTGATCCATTTAGGATATGCGTATACGCAAATCGAAGGGTTATCCCGATGAACTGGGACTTCGACATAGTAAGCATTCGAGGAGATGTCCCAACAGAGGTGGCTCCTTAAAGTGAGTAAGGGGATGTCCCATGATGGCACCTTCACTCTTAATGAATATAATCCATAAGGATAAAGCCTCGAAAGGATTCCTCCTAAAAGAGGGAGGGCACCTTCACTCTTAAATGAATATAATCCATAAGGATAAAGCCTCGAAGGGATTCCTCCAAAAAGAGGGGTCTTCGAGTGAATGTGTCAGGAGAGATATCCAACACAGATGGGGCCCTTGAAGTGGCAAGAGGTCATTCCAACACAGGTGGTCTCCTGAAGTGGCAAGGGGTTATTCCAACACAAGTGGACCCTTGATCTAGTGTTCAATAAGATATCCTAAAGCAGGTGGGTCCTCGAAGAGAGTGAGTTGAGTTCGAGAAGACATCCCAACACAGGAGGGTCCTCGAAGGAGTGAAGGGATGTCCCATGGGTGTACATTTAGTCTTAATGAATGGAATCTAGGAGGATGGAACTCGATGGTATCTATTGAAAGATGGCCTTTTGAGTTAATGAATAAGGGAACGCCCAACACGAGTGGGCCTTTACTTGAGGAAATAAAACCCGAAAGGGTATCCCTCGTCGGAAGGGATCCTCAAATAGATAAAAATTTATATTTTAATATTCTGACTTTGCCACATGGTCGTTGTCATTGGATAAATTCAATTTGCAAATTGGCTCATCACCATTAACCCCCTACACTTGAAACGTGTTGATTTGACATATAAGCACAATACAAAGAAAGAGACAATTTTATCATGCACATTAAATGCACACTGAGTTGCTACAGGGTTGTTGAGTCATAAAGTAGTCGCCATTAGGCTTATTTCGTGTAAGAACCACGCTGCATTAAATGTGTATGCTGAGGTATCATTTGGAGATTACATGATACATGAACTACTTGACAGCCAAAAAACCATCGTTTGGGATTCCTGGTCGTCTATAATTCAAAATTGAAGCGTATAAATAGAGAGGCAATCCTTATGCATTATTTTACCTTGTTATTCATTTTCTCTTTGCTTTCTCTGTACCTGAGTTTTCATCCTCAAAGCTTCAATGTTCTTTCCATCATTTCTCACATTCGTATAATGGCTCCTGTGGGCAAGACAAAAAAGAAGACTAAGAAGTCGAGGAAGCTTCGAGTTCTCATGATGAAGCAACAAGCAACTCGTTCTGGGATGAGTCAAACAACTGAACTCTTCCTGGGCAAAGCAGCGTTCCAGAGCTAAGGACGCCATATGCAAACTCTGGCAAGATTAATGGGAACGTCAAGCGATTAAGGGTAACTCCCTATTTTAAAGTTGCTCATGGGGAATTTTCGTTTCTCCCATTGCTTTAAGGTCCAACATATGTCTCCTAACCGGTTGGGGGTCCTGGTGCAAGAACATTTTGTTTAATCATTTCTACAAGGCTCGACGAGTGTCTCTTTTGGAGATATCTCGAGATAACGAAGCCTTGAAGGATTGCGTCCTTCGATGGAATCCCCACACCCACATCTTCATCACGACGTTCGGAGAACTAATCCCAACGCTCGAGGATGTCCACATGTTGTGCAATCTTCCTGTGGTTGGTGCCCAAAATCTAGGGCATATAAAGTTCTCTTCTCAGGAGAATCAGACATTGAAGGCCTGGATCGATGGTATGAAGGTTTAGAAGAAGGACGTCATTGGCTTGAAGAATGGTGGGGTTTCGAGTTCGAGGGTGAAATCCGGGGGTGATGCTTCTCGACAAACCCTTGGAAGATGGATTAGGTATTTCTGAAGGGAAGAGGTCCCGAAGAGGGGCACCAATGTGCACGAAGTGGTGCTGGGCCTGTGCATAAGTAGTCCTATCTACTTCGAGGCTTTTTTGGCATTCTAGCTATCCCATTTTGTGCTAGAGGGATATCCTTATGATAAGATAAATGAGAAGGTGGGATATTCTTAAGATGAGATAAATGAGAAGGTTTTCCCAACTGCCATAAAGTTGGCTCAGGGAATTGAGATCCCCTTGGCACCTCTGTTCATGAGGAACTTGTATGAGAATTTGGATCTGATTGTGACAGATCAGGCCAAGTCAAGGAGCGACCGAGTGGTGGAGATAGTAGTTGATGCTGTCTTCCTTCAACTGTTCTTGTGGGAGCGTTATCTAAGGTACGCTCCTATATGGATCAGTGATAAGTTAGTGGTCCACTACGCAGGTGCCCATCCTCGAGCTACATATTGGGCGGACATGATCCTAAGTTCTTATGTTGAGTTGTCCAATGTGCTAGAGAAGGAGGAGTTCGAATACAAACCCTACTCCTAATGGATCCCCGGCATTGAGTAGCCCAAGGGGATGAACCTCAAGGGAGAAGGGGAGATGTTGCTGGTCTCTTCATCGCCTCTCCTCCCTCGGCTGTCCCAGACTTACTTGGTGACCCTTCACTATGGTCAAGTCTTGTGGATGGTCGAGGAAGATGCTGTTAGCGTCTTCCCTTACAACTCTCATCGAGTGATGCGACAATTCGGGATGGATCAGATGGTCCCGAAGTTGGCTTCGAAGGTTGCAACCCTTGAGATGTAGGGAGGAGATTCTCCTTTAAGGAAGCCCAAGAGTACTTGTGGGCCTGGGACGAGGTGTCCCCGATCTCTTTGAAGAGGCAAGATGGGGCTTCTGCCCTTTGGTTGGAGTTTTGACAGAAGTTGCTGGTAAATATCGACCACTTTGTGGGGAATGAGGTCAAAGATACACAACAGATCATACTAATGAGGGACTCGAGACTTAAGTCACGGGTAAGTCTTGTGTTCCCTCAAAGGGCATCTCGAAGCCCACTCCCTACTTGTACTTCCCAGGCTCTAACTCGGGTGTTCGAGCCGCCTGCCTCTGCCACATTCGAGGAAGCCAGGCTATGATGAGGACACAGGCGTTGCTCACCAGTGTTCTTGGCGACGTCGAGGATGAGGATGAACTTACAGAGACGACTCCTAATCCTCCGGCCTCGAGAAAGAAGGGCTCAAGTGGCTAGACCTCAGCTGGTGTACCTGGTCATCCTCGAACGGTAGGTTGAGTCTTCATTATTGCTCATTGAATTTCTTCTGACACATAATGATCTCCTGTCACTAATCATCCACCTGTCAACAACGTGGTGGAGGCAGCAAAGGAGGGGCTGAAGTTCCTAGTTCTTCTTTAGTGCTTGAGGGGGAGAGCACCCCATCCATAAACTTTTCATCTGGTAAAATTCGTCCACTTCTTTATTTGATCTTGGTAAAGTTTTCAAGTTCTAATTCACCCTCTCTTGCTGATACAAATCCCTTAATGAGACTCAAGGGATAGAGAACTACGAGAACGGTGGCTCGGCCAACCCGATTCTCAAAGACAGTGAAGTGGTGGGCCTTAAGTCAGTGGCAACCGGTTGACGGTGGTAAGTCTTTCTCTCCTTGGGAGGTGCTTGTTATACTTTTCTCCCCTTTCTGTGATATGATCCATAGAATTTGCAGCAATTATCAAGGGATATCCATGAGGTGCCCAAGGAACACTTTGACTCCATGTACCTTGGCTTGATGGCTCCCAGGCAACAACCCCTTGTAAAAATTGTGTCATTAAAGAGGACTCAGAGGAGGGCAGATGTCAGCGGTATGCCGATGTTGGTGGGATGACCTTTAATGACCTGATAGATGAGCTTGACATCTACCAGGTTGAAGAGGCCATAGAGAGAAATGCCCAACGAATAGGGCTAACCTCGAGCAAGGTCACTCCTACACTTGAGACTCCCTCGAGGGTTAAAATGCCGGTTGCACGTGCTAGAGCTGTAACAACTGAAGCAACAGTTACCATGACTCCATCCCACCTCGGATCTCCTTTGTCAGCGACTACTGAGGGCTCTCCGTCATGGAAAACCTCAAGCCTCGAGATTTTGCCAAGCCTGATTGCTTTGTCGTTGAGAGAGTCGGTGGTGGACACATTCCTCGCTCCTCTTCCGGAGGTCCTCACTTCGGGTGTGACAGTGGTTGTCATCTCCTCTTCTTCCGATGTGCTAGGGATTCCATCATGGGTTCCCATTGTTACATCTGCAGAGATCTCCCTACCTCAGATCATTCCTCCGACTGTGAGCGATCCAGAGCGGACGGCAAACATCGACATTCCCTCATCACTGGAGACTCTTGAGCCCTAGGCTACAACTTCAGCCTCTGAGCCAATCATCTTGGATTTACCTAATGTCATAACAACGGTGGTGATGAGGACCTCCTTGGCTTAAGGGGCCATTAGCACAAACTCGACAATCATCACACTATTGAGGAAACTACAATTGTAGTGCCCACCACATCGGGGGTTCTCTGTCTGCAACAAATCAAACGAGGGTGAGGAAGAGAAAGAGATTAGAACTTTCTTTCCCTCGAGTTGAATGTTCGAGGAGTACATGTTTGTGGAGTACCTTCTGCAATGGATGGATGCCATCTTCGAGGTCTGCGGAGACGTGTCTGACAAGGTTCGAGCTTCTTCCCCATGGGTGAGAAATGGGGGGTACCTTAAGCTTTGTTCCATGCTAGACCTGATTTAGTAGAAGGCACTGGAGTCGCTGACGATGGGCAACATTAGCACTTGGAGGGGGATGCTCTCCAATGTCGAGTTCCTGGGGTTCAAGGTTGAGTGGCTGAAAGACCGATTCTCGAAGCTGGAAGAAACCATCTCCCTTACCCAAAGGAGGGCATCACTCGAAGCAGGGATTAGCCAAACCAAGTAGTCTATCTCGGCTATCTTGCAGACATGAGACAACATAGCTCAGGAGATAGAGGATATGAAGAGGACCATCCAAGAGAAGGAGAAGGTAGCCAACGAGCTTGAGGGGATTTTGCTAAAATCAAAAGAAGGGTTGGCATAGCAGGAAAGACAATTACAGGAAATTTCTCATGTAACCACTTCATCTGTAGCATTGGGTCTTCTCCTAGAAGAAATGTATTCACATGACTAAATATATGAGAAGTTTTCTGTATTGCTTACATCCATAACTCATTCGAAGTGACTCCAACAAAACTAAAAATGAAAATGCTTTAACCATTTCCCATTTACAAGCTCTTCCCGAGCATTCTCTTCAAGATATAAAATCTTGTAATAATTGGAAGGATATGATTCAATTACCTCGAAAGGACCTTCCCATCGAGGTGCGAACTTAGGCTTGATAGAATTGCTTCGCTCATACCATGAAGCTCGCAAGACTAAGTCTCCAATGTGAAAATCTCTAGGGGATACCTTCTTCTTGTAATCCTTTGAGATTATTTGATGGCGTTGCAAGTTGTTTGTCAAGGCACATTGTCACTTTTCGTCCAAGCCATCCAATTGATGCATTCAAATTGCGACCAAATCATGTGAGTCTTGATCAACCTCGGTTGCTTGCAAAACTCGGGCCAAGGTGACTTGCAACTCAAATGGGAGAACAACATCTGCTCCATAGACTAGGGAGAAAGGAGTAGCCTTAGTTTTGACACCTTGTAACCCCAAAGTACATCGGGCAAGTGTTCATGGCATTAAGTAGGAAGGTTGAATGTCATCTTGCTCAATAGTCTGATCAATGTCTTGTTCGTAGCTTCTGCTTGTGCATTCAACTGAGGATATTATCGAGTTGACTTACTGTGGATAACAACATATCTAACAAGCAACTCTCGAACTGACCTATTCAAGAATGAGGATCCGTTATCAGTAATGATCTTTCAAGGCACACCAAGCCGGATGATGATATTCTCTTTGATGAATTGGGCAACAACAACCCTAGTCGCCCTTCGAAGTGCAACAACTTTTACCTACTTAGTAAAAGACTCAGTGGCCACTAGGGTCCAAGTATGTCCTCTCTTACTATGGGGGTTGATAGGACCGATCAAATCCATCCCCCATGTATGGAAATGCCAAGGAGTGATAATAGGCTGCGTACTTCGAGGCTGTCGTTGCGGGATGTCTCCTTGAAGTCGACATCTCGAGCATTTTTTGATATAATCAAATGCATCTTTCTTCATCGAAGGCCAATAGTAACCGTTGGTGCAGAGTTGCTCGAATAACTTCTGTTTCCCCCGGTGAGCCCCACACGAGCTAGAGTGTACCTCTCGAAGTACAATCGTAGCCTCTTGAGGGCTAAGACATTTGAGTAGACAGTCATCGAAACTCACTCGAAATAAGTCACCATCTTGAAATTGAAAATGGGCCAATCTCCTTCGAATTCAATGGGTCTCAAATGCATTGCTAGGAAAAAATCCATCTTGCAATAATTGAATGAAGGGCTGCCTGCAATCCTCCTCCTCTGCAGACACAGGGCAGACTAACATAGCATCATGAAGGTTCTGGCAATTGGCACACTCCCTTCGTAATTTCGCGGCATCAAGGGACATGATGTGTCAATATACCTTGAATCTCTGCAACCTTCGATATAAGGGAATTGAATCCAGATTTCCACAAGTCTTCTCATGGATGCCAGATAGGATTTGTTGGGCCTCCTCACCCCCAACGCATTGCAACAAAACACCATTCAAAGATTTGAAATACAATGCATGACTAACTTCAACAAAATTAGCCAATTTACGGATGGGAATCTCATGGGACGAAGTGGGATGTCGAAGCTGGCATAGAATGGGATGCCTCCAGTTCGAAGAAGAGATATCCTCTTGCTCGACCACGGGGTCCAAGGTAGCAGGAAGAGTCTTTCAAATAACTTTGACCTACTGTGAATCCGAATTCATGCTGAGCTTTCTCTCGAGGTTGGCCAAGAGATATTCCTGGTGATTCTTTGCCCTTAGGATATGTGTCAAGGTGTATTCAATAAACTTGCTCATCAAGGTTCGAATTACTATTTGATACAACACCAATTCTTGTTCCTTAACAGAGAAGTCCTCGTTGACTTGAGAGATAATAACCTTCGAGTCCCCAGAAACTCTTAGCCTCTTCCATCAGTTTGGCCAAGATTAGCCCAATCAGTAGAGACTCATACTCGGCTCTGCTTTTTGAGTACAAGAAGTCCAACCTGAAGAAAAAATACAAGTGTTGCCCATCACCGGATGTAAACTAGATGCCAGCCCCACCTCCATCAGAGTTGGCTGACCCGTCGAACTTCATTTGCCATTATTGATCCTCAACCAAAGCGATCTTGAATTCCGAAAATTCTTCTTCTTGAACTTTGGAAAGGAAGCCAAAAGACCAGCCACTGCCTGGCCTTTGATGCCCCGAGATGACTCACATAAAATATCAAATTCTGATTGTTGCAAGGCACTTCGTATATCGCCCAATTAATACTGGCTGAGACAAAAGGTATCTGATGGGATTTGCTCGAGTAATCAAAAGTGTGGGACACACCATGAGATAATGCCGCAACTTTCAAGTTACATGAGCAAGAGCAAGGCAGAACTTACCTATTCGAGGATACTTTAACTCTGCTTCGCATAGAAGTCTACTAATGTAATAGACAGGCTTCTCACATCCTTGATCATCTTCTTGGGCGAGCAATCCTCCAATAACATCATCTGAAGTAGCTAGGTACATTCGAAGAGGCTACCCTAGCATGGGAACAACCATGGTATGCAGATGCTTTAGAACATCTTTAATGTTTTAGAAGGCTTGCTGACGTTCCAGGGACTAGAAAAACGCATCATCATTTTGGAGCAAGACCAAAAATGGAGAAATATAGACTAAGAGACCAGGGATGAACCTTCGACTATAAGATACCCATCAGAGGAAGGACTTCAGCTGTTTTTGGTTCAAAGGAGAAGCCATTTCAAGGATTGCCTTTGACTTGGTTGAATCCAGGTCAATCCCTTGCATGTGAACGACAAACCTTACCAGCAACGACCACAAAAGCACACTTGGCTAGGTTCATCTTCAAATTATAAAGTCTACAGCGTTGAAATACTCTCCTCTGAACTTCGAGGTGATGACCGCGCTCCTTCGACTTCACCAAAATATCATCTAGATGATCTTTAACTTCATTGTGGATCATATCATGGAAAATGACAGTCATAACACGTTGGTAGGTGGCTCCAACATTCTTCAAATCGAATGGTATCACCGTATAGTAAAAGTTACCCAAAGGAGTTCTAAATGCAGTGTGCTGAGCATCAACACTATGCATTCGAACTTGATTGTAGCTACTAAAGCCATCCATGAAAAAGAACATCGCATGCCCAACAATGGCATCGATGAGAAGGTCCATATTCGGTGATGGGAATTCATCCTTTGGGCAAGCCTTTTTGAGATCTTAAAAACCAAAGCAACATCGGATTTGCCCATTCTTCTTCTTCACAGGCACAATATTCTCAAGCCAGGTTGGATGTTGTATTGGTTTAATAAAACCAACTTTCAGAAGCTTCTCTACCTAGGCCTTGATTTGCAATTCAATCTCGGGTTTGAAGATTTAATCAGATTGCTTAACATGTTTAGTGGTAGGAGATAAGTGAAGTCTGTGTGTGACTAGTTGAGGATCCAAACCACACATTTCATCCTAGCTCCAAGCAAAGTCATCTTTATATTCTTCCTAGAGGGTTACAAGATCAGCCTTCTCCTCAGGAGACAGGTTTGCATTAAAAAAAGTGAATTTCTTCTCCTCATCAAGTCCCCTCAGATTCACTTCCTCTAGGGTCTCGAGGATCGATTTGACACCATCCTCGAGACGCTCAAGCACCTCCCGCACCTCGTGCTGCAGCCCAAAGATCTCAACGATCGAGGGGATATCATCATCATCGTCGCTCGAGTAGTCGACGGTATGAGCTTCAGGCTTAGGTTCTTAAATCTTCACTCTCTTCAAGGCCGTCTTTGTGGGTGGAGCCTCAAGCTTCAGCTGGTTAGTCTCGAACCAGAGCTGGTATACAAGTCGCCCATCTGGGGTGACAACCTTGGTGCAATGGGCTTTCGAGGTAGGCTGAGCTAGGGTGGACTCAACGAGTCTCTTATTCTCTTCTTTCTCTTTCTCTTGCTCTTTCTTCTTCTCTTCCTTCTGCTTCTTCTTTGAGGGACTCGGCTCAACGACCTGTCTGATTAGCATCCATGATAGAAAGATAAGATGTAAATGAGAGAGATGACTACCTATCTGATTAGCATCCATGATAGGAAGATAAGATGTAAATGAGAGAAATGACGACCTGTCTGATTAGCATCTATGATAGGAAGATAAGATGTAAATGAGAAAGGCGCACACTTCGTACCCACTATGAACGAGTGAAAGATGTTGAATTTTAGAGATGGATTGATCCGGTTAGCCTAACCAATTTGGGCCGTCCTGGGCTCCCCACTTAATGGGACGTCCATACTTGATTAGAACTGTGGATGTGGATAACTCTCTCCTAATGGGATTAGGAGATAGAATCATAGGAGGAGTTGAGTTGGATCTTCTATACATTAGACTCCTCCCTACCTAGAAAGTACTATTCACGTTTTTGGAAATCCACCTCTAGAGAACTTTCTCTTAATCTCTTCTTCCTACAGAGATCTGTTTTGCTATTAGAGTTCCATACAAAGCCCTAGGTCGATTGAGTGTGGATTCATTGTATGTGGTTCTAATAATCACATATTCCGATGTGGGATGTTTTCCGATTTGATAGAGATCTTCCTCTGCAGATTGAGGTTCGTGTGCATGGAGATACATGATCCGAGTAGTCTACAACCTTCACAAGCATTCCTACTCTAACCAAAGCTATAAACATGCAACGCTTCTACTAGTATATAAAGTACTAGTAGAAACCTCGTGCGATGCACGGGTGTCAAGAATTTAATCATAATCAATATTTGTTAATTGTCTCCCTATGTGATGATTTCTAGTTTAGGAATCAGCAGTAAAAAGATTTAAATTTCATTTCCAACTTAAAAATTCACAGTAAAAAGATTAAATCTCCTTCTCTATTGTGCAAGATTATTGCAACATGTAACAATTTGATATTTTTTTTCTATTCTAATAATATTCAGATTGCCATTTAAAACTTCCAACTCAACACTCAAAAACCTCCTCTAGCTTGCTTCTTTAATCTCCCTTCCTATCAAGGTTTAACCCCCGGCCCCACAAAAAAAAAAAAAAAAAAAATTGCTGCAAAGCTTTGGAGCCCTTTGTTTCTTACACCGCTCTAAGGGCCACAACTCCATCTTCCTCGTTCTCTTATCCTTCCAATTATTACTACTATTGCTGCCTACAACAGTAACAGTACACCTGAAATGATCGAACCACATTACATGTCTAAATCGGATTCAACAACTCCACCACACCCGACCCAGTCCGCAACTTCCAACGAATGTAAAGTTGCTTATCCTCCCCAGTTGATCTCTGAAAACTCACCACATCTTCGACATTCAATTTATTCTCCTTAACAAACCGGCTCCACCCTTAACTCTGACTACTTTTCCAATAAGGGTATTTGAACCTCCACATCTTTCCTCCATTATCCCTAAAATTCAATAACTCAGCTTTAGAAGAAACATTGTTCTCAATCATCTACAAAGGGAAGTTCTTCTCTCATACAAACAAAAAAAATGAAAGAAATGATAGTCAAACAATCTTATAATTCATGTTTAACTAAACCAAACACCCACTTAAAATGAACCAAGAGAAATGTTTTTAAATGGCTTACCATATGGCTCCAATAGGTTAACTCTTTTTTTTTTGGGTGATGAATGGGCTAACTCTAATACTACATAATATGGTACTCAAGAGCCCGAACACGTTCTCCAATATTATCGAAGAAATTTTAGTTCTACTAAAAGAGGAGAAAAATTTCTTACCACGTCCATGAAACTTTGCACCAGTCAGGGGAGGTCCACAAAGACGATGCCTGTCTCTCTTGATCAGGCCTCAACTGACCTCCTTATTCGCCCATTGCCAGAAATTTCAATGGAGAACTCACGCATGTACCCATCATAGTTAAGTATCTCAGTGCCCAATCTCAACACTGCGAACCCATAATGGTTCACCGCAGTGGCCATCTTCTTGAGTTCTTTCATTACATGGTTGACAATTATATCCAGAATTTTAGATTTCTCTACCCCAAAAATATGTGTAATAATCTAAGGAACTTTTGTTCTCTTGGTAGTTCCCCGTAGAATATGAGGAGCTAGGCGAGGCTGTCCCATAGTGGTATCGTCCAACAGTTGCCTGCTGAAATGTAAATCGTATAAGAAAATCAGTAAAAAACACTATCCTTAATCAAGGAATATGGAAAAAGCACTTTCCTGTGGGGTGTGTTGATCAGCAAGAGTCCATGTTACAAGTATAGTGAATACAGAAGGTAAAATTGCAATTATATATATAGTGGTATCGTCCAACAGTTGCCGCTGGATGTTTTTGAATTTACCTATCTATCAACTGGACCTCTCTGCTACTGGAGCCTCCTCTCTTGTTGGGCAGGGGTATTAGTGCTACCATTGTGCTTCGTGTGCTGCTACGGTGTTTAGTTGTGCTGCTGGGTTGGGGTATTAGTGTTGCTTTCACAGTGCATTTTGCTTTAAGCAATAGTGACTATTGGTAGGTAAAAACCAATATCAGATGATAGATAATTAGAACACACAAAGATGATCATTAGAATGATACACTGTAGTCATTAGTCACACTACAATGTAAAAATAAATTGTGAGCACTTCCTTTTGTTTTTAACACAGCATAATGCATCTCAATCTCCCAATCATTGAGATTCTGCTAAATCTAATGATACACAAGGTCATCTCTTCATTAAAATACTAATTAGTAGTCAGAATTATTGTAGGTGTTGATTTCAATAAATGTGGAAAGTGACACCCTGAAACCATAGCATAATTCCATTTCAAAATCCCACCAATAATAGCTGTGAATCTCTCTTAGCCAGTTTCACTTCAATTCAAAATTCACAATCATGACCAAAAACAGTCAAATATATACAGCTATTTAAGGAAGAAAAGAAAGAAAATTTACTAAAATCATTTCAATGGATCAAGAAACTGCCTCTGTGTTCTAATGCTTTGAATATAGTCTCTTTCTAGTCAAAGCCTTAACAGTCATTTTGAATCAAAACGAAAATGAGACAAAAAGACAAATAATAAAAGTTTTCTTGTTTCTGTTTCCAATTGGATCTTGGTTCTAGCTTTGGGCTATTTTAGTTTTAGTCACCATGACTAATCCTTGGCTCCTGACAAGTGACATCAAGTGCTGCAAAACTGCAACCTTTCTCACTTCTTTATATGTTGGGTTTGTGGAGACTGTCTGGTCGATCGGGTAAGTTGGCCGGTCAATGGGGACATGACAAGGCGAAGCGCAGATTGGAGCAAGGCAAGCCGGCCAGTCGACCGGCTATCGCGGGTTAAGTTAGTCTCCTGAGTCTTTTGTAATTGGAAAGGCTGTTTTTTTCCCTTTGAGAGTTAGGGCAAGAACGAGAGCAAGAAGAAAAACACTAAGAGAGAGTTAGGGCTTTTCAAGAGAGGTCTTTCAGAGATTGTAATACTTCATCAAAGATTATAGTGGAATATTGGTGCGCTCCGTGGTCGTAGGTAAGATCACCAAACCACGTAATTTCTCTGTGTTCTTCTCTTTAATTTTTTGTCTTCCATATTTATTTATTTTGTTTGTTCTCTTGATCCATCGAATCTCAAGATTTGGGAACTCTCAAGGAGAGTTGATTATATTAATCTACGTGTGTTGGATCGGTCTATTTCCCAACAAGTGGTATCAAAGATTTGGTTTGTGTGACCATTAGCACAAAAGGTGCTTGACAAAATTCCTGTGAAAGTTTTTTGTTGGTTTTGGTTTGAGTGGGAGCGATGAATTCAAAGAAGGAATCAAGTAAAGGAATAAAGTAGTTTGATGGTTCAAACATCGGGTATTGGAAGATGTAAATAGAGGATTACCTCTACATGAAGGATCTGTACCTACCATTGGGTATGATTCCTGCAAGTATGAAGAAGGAAGAATGGGATGTGCTTGAGAAAAGAACACTTGGCATCATAAGACTGACACTATCGAAGTCTGTTGCCTTCAATGGTAAAGCTGAGAAGACTACAACCTCTCTTATGGCATCTCTCTCTGAGATGTATGAGCAACCGTCTGCAATAAACAAGGTGCACTTGATAAAAAAGTTGTTCAATCTGAAGATGACCAAAGGTGAGAATTTCAAAGAACATCTAAACAAATTCAATGAAATTGTTGACAAGTTAACAACAGTTGATATCAAATTCAAGGTTGAGATTCGAGCATTGTTGATTCTCAGTCAGTTGACTGAGAGCTAGAATGGCATGGTTACTGGGATCAATAGCTCTGCAGGGAAGACATCATTGAAGTTTGATGATGTGATCAGTATGATCATGACTGAAGATATCCGGAGGCAATCAGATGAAGCTTTCACTTCACGATCTGTATTGAACATGGAGAGCAGATGTAGAAACTCCAAGAAGGATTCAGATCGGGAAAGGTCCAAGTCCAACAATCATAGGTCGAAGTCTCGATCTAGGAATATTGAATGTTGGAATTGTAGTAAGAAAGACCACTTTAAAAATGAGTGCAAAGCTCCAAAAAAAAGAGAAGGAAATAGAGAAGAAGCCTCAGGTGAATGTCGTTTCCGAAGATGTAGATGATGCTTTGATATGCTCTTTGGAGAGTAAGGCGGATTCTTGGGTGCTAGACTTCGGAGCATCTTTTCATGCTACCTCAAGCAGAGAATTCTTTGTGAGCTATTTACCAGGTAACCTAGGCAAGGTTTATCTTGGTGATGATCAACCATGCAATGTGGCTGGCAAGGGCAATGTGCAGATCGAGCTGAATGGGTCTGTATGGAGATTGAAGGATGTGCGACACATCCCGGACTTGAGAAAGAATCTGATCGCAGTGGGACAGTTGGCAAATGAAGGTTATGTCACAACCTTTAATGGTGATAGTTGGAAGGTTTCCAAAGGCATAATGATTGTTGCACGTGGAAAGATGAGTGGTACTCTCTACACGACGATTAATGCACATGGGTCAATTGCAGTTGCAGATTACAAGGAGGATCCAAACTTATGGCACAAAAGGCTCAGACATATGAGTGAGAAATGACTTAAGGTTATGCAATCCAAAGGTAAACTATCAGGGCTTCAGTCAATTGATGTGGACTTGTGTGAAGGTTGAATCTTCGAGAAGCAGAAAAGGGTGAGTTTCAAGAAAGATGACAAACCAAGAAAGCAAGCTTGGGTTAATTCACACTAATGTTGTCACATTCCAAACCAATTGAGGTCATTGGGATGCTCAAGGGTTTAGTATGTAACTCTCACCCCAATCAAATTGTGGTTGAACAACAATAATCAAAACATAAGCGGAAGTAAAATCAATAGTTCTATTTATAACTTAAGTAAAATACATAGATCTGATCTTATTACAACTGAAATTATGAAATTTGCTCATAATTCTAATACAAAACTGTTACGAATCAACCAGAAAATCCCAATTTTTGAGATTTATGATTTATTCGCAACCTTCACCCCATATTTCTATGGAGTGGATAACAATGGTCAAAACATAAGCGGAAGACTAAAACAGTTCTAGTAAGATATAAGTAACTAAAAATATATAAACGAAGTCTAATACAAGCTAAATGAAGAAAAGTTACTTCTAGACTATTGCTAATATTCTACCAGAGCGCGCTACCCAATCCAAGTTCTCTCTCTCTTCGTGACTAAGCTCTTGCAACTTGAAATATATAAAATAACACACATAAGCTGGAAGCCAGAATGAGTAATCCTTCAATGAAGTGTATTTGCTCATGTTCCAACATTATGAGAAAAGTGCAACAAGTGGCAGATATGTGTAAATCTATATGGAATACTATAAATTCACACAATCTGTTGTTCTCTCCCATCCTTACTGAGTATAACTCAACAGTCAACATCTCTACAATTATATGCCTAAATCTATATGGAAATTAGGCCACGTATTTCATACACAAGGCTCTCACACTAATATCAACAAAGACGAGCAAATGCAAATGAAATAGAAATGTTGTATGGTAAAATGAAATATAGTAAGTTCCCATGTGATCTCAATCTCTATCTGGGGTGTCCCAGCAACCTGAATTCGCCCCAAGATGTTCCAGTAACCTAAAATCATACCCCGTCGTAATAGTCTAAGGAATAGAATTATTCTATGTGTACATCATAGTTTTATGGGCTTTCAACTAAGGAGACACAATCCCCCCACTTATTTTTTATCATGAGCCAAAGCCAAGACTTACACCCACGTGCGGATCTCTCAGAGAATCATACATATTCACAATCTAACAGAAGGGTATTATTATGGTTTCATTGTCTCCCAAGATTACACCAACGTGCGAATCCTTGGGATAGTTCACAATCTTCCAAGCTTACACCAATGTGTGGATCCTTGGGTAACCATCATCCCTCAAGACTGTAGAGGCATACGCTCATTGGGTTCTCTCTTAGCTTGGCATGATATAAAGGGTCCTCTCATTGGGCAATAACAGCCAACAAGTCAATTACCCCATGTGTTAGTCTAAACCCAAGGGTATCATCTAGGGTATTAGACTAGGCTATCACATCTAGAAGGTTTCTATACACTTCTCCATATTCAGGTTCATTTATTAATGCAACACACAAAGTTTCATAGGCATATATTCAATTCATCAATCATATGGGCACAGTCCCATAATCTACTCTATAAGATATCACAGTACCCAACATACTTCTAGGTAATTCACAATTGGCATATAAAGAGAGATAAGGTAAACATGCCCACATATGCAAGTGAGATACGCTAACTGAGCACACAAGCTCCACACTCTACATTAACTACACTTGAGCATTCAAACATATTCCAATTATCATAAATATGAATTTGAAATGTAAGAACACCTTGCCAATCATTCATATCAGCAAAACATACAAGGAAGTATATCAAATAGTGCTTTTCCAACCATTTTGAGAGTTATCACTCCAGAACATCTACTCTTAACATTCAAACATGTATATAATAATGGTCTAGAGCTAAAGGGAGTACTTTGCGACCATTCCCACAATTTTCCCAAAATCTCCAATTGCTTGGGCCAAATCTGGAAAAACTGATCTTCAGGTTGGGGGTCATATTTTGCATGGCGAGTCTATTGGCTCCGGAAATAGGCCAAACACATGAGGTTGGTCAAGATACACGTGCCCACATTTAAAACTCCTACATCGGACCTTGGGAGTTGCTCAGCGAGGTCCTCGGTGACCCTTCGGCGCGCCAAAAAAGGTAAAAGTGTGACAATTGAGTTGGCACCTCGGGGTTTGGTTCGGATGAGTCTCGATAGACCAAAAATTAACTTAGAATTTTCACAATTATTGGGTTCGGCGACCCCTCTTTTTATTCAAAAATGTTTAGTCTACAATGGGGGATTGGGGTTTTCTCTTAATATTCCCAACTTGAAGGTTGTATGACCTCCCCATGAAATTTCAGCCAATTTGGACCTTTCCCGAGGTTCGGCGACTTGCTCGGCTCGCCGAACTGGTCTCGGCAACCATTCTATTGAACCCAGAAAGAGCTTTGAGATTCGACAGACTGTTC
>JAUPMG010291321.1:0-17521 GCA_031762675.1 Pachysandra terminalis | reverse complement strand
TTATAAGGGACACTTAACATACCAAGTTAATATAGACATTGGCATACTTGTATTTATTCTGTGAGCATATCATATAGGTCATTTGATAGTTATCATATCATTACATCATGAATGAATTTGCATATCGTATATGTTCTCCATTAAACTATTTTGATATTATTTTTTTTATTTTACATGTAATTCTTAAAAGGATTAAACCAAAAATGAAGAATGAGAAGAAATCTTGAAGGAACTTATCGGAATGAATCCACTTGGATTTGGAGTAGAAGGAGTTGGAAATGCTCTTAATATGTTTGGTAAGGTTTAGAGAGAGTTTTAGAAGTTAGGGTTTGCAAGAAATAACATTTAGGGTTCAAAATGTGTTTAAATAAGGGTTCGACCTCCAGCTCGGCCGAGTTTTGGTCAACCGAAATAGGGGCCAAAAGATGGGCTGAACCAAAAAATAAATTTTTTAATATTTTTAAAATTTCATATTATTTTTCATATAATATTAGACATAATGTTTCACAAAATTTCACTTTAAATCAAATTATATAATTTATTAGGTGAACACTTAGTTCTACCTGGCTTCCGAGTCTCAGCCTAGGTCAGAACTTAAAATAATTTCTCAGGGACCTGATCCATATCAAAATCTTTGTGTCAATATATAAATTTTACATAATACAATAATTAAATAACTTATATACTTATAATTTTATTATTACTCTTTGTATTTATTTGTATATTTATCTAATTCCTATCTATTATCTCAAGGAATTTGATTCATTGTATTTGCAACTACATTGACTTCAATTTCTGGAAAAATAAGTAGTATTAGGGTCATAGATATTTTTATAGTTATATCAATCAACATATTATATTCCTTTGATTATCATGTCTTTTAAAGGCATGCTAATCCAGTATACTTATCATAAATTTCATCCTTATAGTGCGACCTTCTGACCTTTTTTTTTTCAGAAGTAGTGGTACCCCTATTCCAAATTGTCTATCTAGTATTACTGATAAAGATGCGCACAACACAATCATCATACGTCACACTCATATCCTACATATCTAATTTCCTTTACCCTCTTATAATTCCTTTGTCTTAGATAAAATTTTCTTTCACATCCCCTAGTCCTAATAAATGAGATCTTTCTAATGCATATACTAGTATGGTCTTGAAATTCGTTAACTTTTTAAATGATGTGCCTTATCGTGGTATTTCGGGGACTCAAATAAATCTTCGGTTAAGGTTTGAGACGTATCTTACCACCTTACATAGCCAATAAAGGATGCTATACACACACTACAAAAACCGTTGTTAAAGCACCCTTTTATCGGCAGTCTTGAAAGACCACCGAAAAAAGTGGGTATTTTAAAGGCGGTCTGCTAAAGACCGCCGAGACATACCCCTTTTGCCCGGGGAATTTCCCGCGAGCGCGAGTTGACCTTTTCTCGGCGGTCCTGTCATGACCGTTGAGCAATGCTTCTTTGCTCGGTGGTCTTTTAGGCCCGCAAAGAAATTGTCCTCTCGGAATTGACCTCTCTCGGCAGTCTTGACAAGACCGCCGACCAATACCCCTCTCGCGCGGGAATTTTCCCGCTCGCGGGAGGGTTGAAATTAACCTTTCTCGGCAGTCTTGACAAAACTGGCGACCAATACCCCTCTCGCACGAGAATTTTCCCGCTTGCGGGAGGGCTGAAATTAACCTTTCTCGACGGTATTGACAAAACCGCCGACCAATACTCATCTCGTGCGGGAATTTTCCCGCTTGCGGGAGGGTTAAAATTGACCATTCTAGGCGATCCGAGGTAGATCGCCGAGGAAGCCCCATTTGGTCGGCAGTTTTTGTAAGACTGCCGAGCCATCCCTTTAGTCCTCAATAAAAGAAGCTCACTCTCTCTCTTCCACACCTCTCCTCTCCTTCTCTCTGCTATTCTCACTCTCCCTCTCTCTTCCGCACCTTCTCTCTTTCGCACCTCTCTCCACTCCTTCTCTCTCTCTCTCGCTCTCTCTCTCTCTCTACTGCGGCTGTTGTCGCAGCTATTGCGCGACAGCAGTACTCCCCCTCTAGCCCCTTCTCTCTCTCTCTCTCTCTCCTATTTGTCTCTTTCTCTCTCCTCTCTCTCTCTCTCCCTCTCCTCTTTCTTTCTCTCTCCTCTCTCTCACTTCTTTTTTTATTTTATATCGAACACTAGCCTATAGAAAATTTCTCGGTGGTCCAATGACCGCCGACAAAGGGTTTTAAAAAAATTTGAAAATTTGCATTGTCAGTGGTCTAGGCTCGCAGGCAATGTCCTTATCATTATCGACAAGATAATCGTCGGGGGTCAAGTGGACTGCCGAGAAAGCCTTTCTCGGCCGTCCTACGATCTCTCTCTCTCCCATAAGTCTCTAAGTTTCCCAAAGTCTTCTCATAAGAAAATTCTAATATGAACTATAACCTTAAACACTTTTATTCTCACTATATATTAAATTTTAATTAAGTATTTGTAGTGACCCTAACCCTATCATTTAATTTGATAATTAAATGCTCTTTAATCCTTTATATGAACATTAGGGTTTAATTGTAAGAAGATGGGCTGAATTGGACCATTATGTAATTTTGGAGAATTAGTGGTAACTTGTGTTAATTGTTAAACATAAGGTGGACTGGGCTTGGACCCTACATTTCAAACTTGAATTGGAGCATGGACTGGTCGAATGACCCATTGGACTTAAGGTAAGGTTATTAAGGTAATTTCAACTGGGTTTGAATTAGTTGAGTAAGATAACGGAACTCTCCCTATAACCCACGTTCCTTCCAAATAGGAAGAAGGAAACTTTCCTTGCTTCACACGTCCAAAAGAGAAAGAAGGAGAAGAAGAGAAAAACTGGGTTGGAGCAAAAGAGAAAGAAAGAAGAAGAACAAGGAAAAATCTAGAGAAATGAAGGATTTTCCATCTCAAGTGTAGAAAACACAAGGCTGAAGTGGTAGGGATTCTCCTTAGATTTCGCGGTAACTATGTTCATAGACTTATGATAATGCTATAGATAATGAATATAGATTGATGAGCATTATTTAATGATATGATCAAATAATACACATAGGTTGATTAAGCATGATTCAATGATGTACATAGGATGATATGATGTTTGGATGATGCTGTGATTAAATCCATGTATTGTGATAGAGATTACATGATGTTTTTCATGTTTGTATTGAATAACGTGTGTAGAAATACCATGATAGCATGAAAGTAGATCTTAGATCCTTGATGTTTATGATGATGCTAATCCATGGTTATGTATTGGGTTTTGTACTTAGATTTTAACTCAGTTTATAGGTGTAAAATATATGTGAATTCATGTTTAGATTGATCAAAATATGTATTAGGAATGATTTAGTACGAAATTTGGTTGAAAAACCAAGTATTATGGGCAGTCGTGCAAGGTCGACAGGTATCGAGCTTCCTGCCGAGGAGACGAAAGTCTCTGGACTTACTGTCGAGCCTCGACATCTGTCGAGGGTGCTGCTGAGTAAGGTCGGCAGGAAGCTAGGTACCTGCCGAGCTCATCTGAATCCCAATTTCGGCGGGTGACTTCATTTTGATGTGATTAGTTTGTGTGTGAAGTCGGTTTGTGTGCGAAATGCGTGTATGAAATTTTATAAATTAAAGTAGGTAATATGCCTAGTTTTGAAGATCCAATTGAGTGTTTATATTATGTTATGAATTCTGATATGATTATGGTACTTACCATCTCATCGGTTGTACTTGTGAGATTATATTCTCGAGATGGTGTTATTAAATTTGACGTACTTTCGAATGCATATGTTGTGTGTAACACAAGCTAATTTGTACTATGAATTGTGTTGTGGTTGTGATACTAGATGCATCCACTGGTCTATGTTGTGATTGATTCTTATGTCAAATTGTGCGATTAGTGTGTAAGTGGTGCTGGGAGTATCCACTAGAAGTCAATATAATTGACTATGTGTTTGATTTATGTTTTGTATGTGAGTGGTGCTGGGAGTATCCACTGGAAGTCAATATAATTGACTATGTGTTTGATCTATAAATGGTTGTGAGTGGTACTGGGAGCATCCACTGGTTAATGTTATGATGGGGTGTAACTCTATATGAGATCACCATAGATAAATGTACTGGTGTATTCTTCCGTATGGTGAAAGTCCCTTAAAGAATAAGTGTACTGGTATATTCTTCCGCGTGGAGAAAGTCTTAAAGAATAAGTCTTACTGGTGTATTCTTCCGTGTGGTTCCCTTAAAGAATAAGTGTACTGGTATATTCTTCCATGTGGTGAAAGTCCCTTAAAGAATAAGTCTTACTGGTGTATTCTTTCGTGCGGTGAAGTCCCTTAAAAAATAAGTCTTATTGGTGTATTCTACCATGAGGTGCAAGTCTCTTAAAGAATGGAATGGTGGCATTCTACTGTGGGTGCAAGTCCCTTAAAGAATGGATTGATTGTTAAATGAGCATGTGGTTAGGCTAAGCCTAATTACTCTTACATATGCATCATCATCTGCATTCATTGTGCATACTTGCATCATATCATACTTCATTAATCATTGCATATGTTAGACTTGAAGTGAATGTTTGTGTGCACTTTCATTGAGGATTGTTTGTAATGTGAACTGTGTTTAAGACATAGTGGGACCATCAATGCATGATGGGATCATGTAGATTGTGTTGAGGCATGGTGGGACCATGTGGGTTAGGTGTAATGCATGATGGGATTATGTGGACCTATGATTTATCATGGTGGGACCATGTTGATGATTGTTATGAAGTGATACGATTATGTGTCTGATTATCAGATATATTGGGATTATGTGATTGATAAATATTGCTGAAATGTAATGGGATTACGATGTATCATGTGATATACTTATTGTATAGTGTGTTAATGTAATATTAAGCATGCTAATACACTGTGAGTGTAGTATTATTTGTTGGGTGAAATTGTGTGAATTAATCTGTGTTGTTATGAATCTATGAAAATAATTATTGTGATTTCTTTGGATTTTCCTATTCGCTTGTGGCTCATCCTTATGTTGAAACAGGTGATCAGTTCGAGTAGTACGCGGGTCGGGAGAAGAGTTAGTCCTTTGAGATAATTTTTCTATTTCAGATACTTGGACAAATAGGATGGATATTATTTGTTTTTTTTTTATTAACTTTGGTTTTGACCCAAGGGGGCATCTATGATGTAAAAGAATTAGTTATTTCAGATTATGGGGGATTGAACTTAACTGGTATGAGTTGAGTTAAAAGTTTTAATTTGTTCCGACTTCCTCTAGTTTATGTTGTTATCTCTGATTAACCATGTGATGGTTGTATTATTGTGAATTGCTATTCGCATCCATACATTGGATCCGAAGGTTGTACCTTGCAAATCGTCGAGATCCTATATCTCGGTTTTGGGGCATGACAGTATTGTATGAAGACCTTGTATGATCACACATCCAAGCATAATCTATTGTTTGAGGCTTAATTAATTAGTTATTTGGCTTAATTAATTAGTCTTGGGCTTAATTTAAAGGAATTGGGCTTAAGTTATTAAGTATGGGCTTTAATTACATTAATTAATTAGCTTAATGGGCTTAAATTGTTCCTTAAGGCCCATACCCATAAATTAAACTTAAAAAATACAAGAAATTTGTTTTCAATTAATACCTTATAGAAAACTTGAGTTAGAGTTGAATTACGAATTACTTATAGCTTAAAATAGAAGCTAACTAGTTGTATTAGGACTCTAGGTAGTTTCTAACACCTAACCTTATAAAAAGAAGACTTTTAGGTCAATCTAACTTATGAAAAGATAGGAAAATGTGAAGGCTTTGGGAGTAGTGATCTAACACCTCCAAACCCTAGAAGCCTAGAGGATCAAGAAAGAAGAACCAACACAAAAAATTCTACAGTTTATGTGAGTTTTCCTTTCAACTGCTTGTGTATTTAAGCCTAAGCATGTGTTATAACATGAAGGAATTCTTGTGATTGATTGTAAACCCTGTCGCGCCCCGAACCTAACAAATCCGATATTGGATTCGAAGAACGACCATCATCTCCATAAGGAAGATGGACGTCAGATACACAACATAATTTATTACAACAATTATACAATTATAAAAATCAAAATCTACAATGCTACATTTTGTTATACAATTTAAATCTAAATAAAATTAATACAAATACATCATCTCTGGCTCTAAACCTTTAAAAAGGCCTAATTACCCAACCCATGATTCCACTGCCCTACTCTCACGATCATGTTTCATTAATTACTTGCAAAACACTGTATAGATATGCACCAAGATATATATACAGGAAAACTTAATGAGGTTTTCGTCCCAGTAAGAAATCAACCATTGCATGCTAAAGTATCAAAATAAACAGTTCATGTCTTAAAACAGTGTAAGGTAATGAGACTTGCAGTTCAATAACAATTATTAGAACATGACGCTTTAGAACATGTGAAAGAAATCAATTAACTGAAACAACCATTACCCCCACTACGAGATACCAGGGTAAGGGCCTCATCACAATGAGCTGTCCTCGGCAATGCAACATCATCACCTCCACTGGGGTACACCAAGGTAAGGGCCTCGCAACATTGGACTAGCCTTAGGTAATAAAACACCATCTATGGAAAACTAGAGATACACTATAAGATTAGAATTTAGATGACTAATAGCATTTCAGAAATGTTTAATTAATAAAATACGATGGAAAATATCTGGGACAGTCCTATAGCTGTCCAGGCAACTCTATAGCTAAGGGCACGGATGCAGTGACGCCACCCTTATGTGATAGTCAGCTTACAAGCTAGACTTACCGGCCCATCGGCTCACGGTAACATGTTTGTATCACATTAAGAGTCAGTATAGTTAGTACGCTCATAAAGAGCCAATATGCGAACTCATTGATCATATTAGTCCCAGTGATCACTTGTACAAGAACCCAGTCAGTCACGTATGCTCGCTGGTCAGTAGTCGCATCTCAGTAGAAACACATAAAAATCACATTCGGATACAGATATACAATTCATCATCTTTTCAATTCGATCATGTCATATTCAGTCAGTCTTGTCATATCATGTATGTCATGTCACATGCATCTGTTGTAAAAAGAAACCATGTCCGTATGTTTTGAATAGGAATTGAGAGATTAGATTGTTGTCAGACCATACTCAAAAGCTTCTAAATAACTTTCTATAATAGGTTCCAAAGCGTTTGAAACCAAACCATGCGTATAAACCACTGTTCACATAAAACCAATTGCCTCTCTTACATCCTATGGTGTTTATGTAACTTAAACCTATTGTTATATACATATATATTAGAAAACAATTAATTGCAGAAACAATATATGTATTATAACTTCTTAACATATGAATTAAGTGGACAGAATGCAAAGAAGACATCTTCAGATTGAAACAATGCTTGGAAACAAAGAGTTTAGACATATAAACCAATCATATGTATCATTGGAACACAAGTTTACTTAAATTCAACCTAGCTAACAGTTATTAATACTATAGTTAAAAATTATGAACATCAAAATCTTAAATACAACACATAGAATTCAACACCCCCTCAATTTCTCCAATGAATTCCCCTTAGTTCTGCACCTTACTTCTTCTTCTTTCTTGCAAAACTTTACCTTCTAACTAAACTACTAATCTATTTACTAGTTTATATACTTGTGTAATTAATAATATAAATAACTTACTAATCTCATACGAACTAATTAATTTAATCTCATACGAACTAATTAATTTACTAACTTATATACTTAATTAGTAATATTATTATATTAACTTATTAGTTAGTACTAGTCAGTTTTATTTAATCTTACTTTAACTAATCTAAGTTAGTGATAATTAACAAGGATTAGCCTTAATTTAATTATGATTAGGTTTAATCTTATCTTTAGGGACATTTGTCCTAATTCTAGCCTAGGTCTTGCCATGTGTCATGTGTAGGCCTAGGTTAACTTTTGACTATGCTTTAATGACATTCTTGTAAATATTGAATTTAATTATTAACGTTACTTTATAATTTATTTACAAGTTTGCCATTTTTTTATTTACATCCATATCCCATTCATTCGATGTATCTCGCCTCAAGATTTCCATACATGTCACCCAATCAAATTCCATCACAATTTAAATCAAGTCATACATATGTCCAACTAGCCCTAAAACATGCTTAATCATTCAAAATGATATGCTAAATCTTAAGCATGCTATAATTAAAATATAATTAGTGTACTCTACATAACCTCACGCAGCATATACTAATCATCCAATCATTAATTAATTAGATTCTAGGATAGCCTACTTAATACTAATAAACCCTAACTAGGATTAAGACCACTACACTAGTTAGTTAAATACGGTGAGACATATAGTTAACAAATAAAACAATAGTAGTAGTAGTAGTTAATTAACCATAATTAAACACAATTAATTATTAATTAGTTATTACTCAAGATTCAGGATATTATAATTATATCTAATATTGACTTACTATAATTAGCATCTATCCTTCGTACTAATCATTACTAATACCTGTATTTTAAATAACTAATCCAGGTGTCTCATGTAATTACTACGTTATATGGTTTACCCTATCCAACTAATCTTTTAATTTTTTAACTAAGGAATGCTTACTAATAAATAGGTTTAGGGTACTTATGAAAAGGAACTTCAAGGATCTTCCTATATAGTGATTCGATATTTCCTTTCTGCATCGTTTACTTAGAATCATTTCACGTGTATCCTTTCACTGACCTCGTCTACGTTCTCTGTCCCCATTGTGGATTTGCAGAGCATGAATTCAAGAACAGTAAAAATGAACAATAGAGAGTGATGATTGATGGATTAGGGTTTTCGCGTACCTGAGAGAAGAAAACCAGTTTGAAATCACGGAGAATATCGAAACCCTCTGAAGCTTTTTTTCTTCTAAATCTTCAATTCTTAAAGGCGATCTCTTCTTCTACAGTAAGCAGCAAGCCATTGATCATCCCATGAGAGAGAAGAGGGACGTTGCCGTCCCACACTAAAGCCCAAAACCTAGCTTGAATCGGGTTCTGGGCGGTTGCAACCAGGGTTGCAATGGGCCGGTGACCTGTCCGGCCCAATTATCCGGGCCCTAGGTTTAGGCGGGTTTGGATAAGGTAATTAGCCCGTAAGATCGGATCGGATTGGAATTTAAGGCCTGATCAATTTCTATGGCAGGATTCGAATAGATGTTAGATGGGCATGGCCCGACCCGACTTATGCATTACATTTAATTATTATTTTTATATATTCGACACATTTAAATATAATATTATTGATACAATTGTCTAAATTTCATTTTATAAATCTAATATATTTAAATCTTAAGATTTTTAATTTTTTATAGGTATTTATTAAATACCCTTGTAATGTATAGTTTTTTAATGTTTAAAAATAAAACATTTGAATTTGTAGGGCCCGAATCATGCTCGAGCTTGATGCATTTTAAATATATATTTGGCTCTGGGTTACATCTTTGAGCCCAAAATTTGGATCGAACTGAGCTTGGGCACACATAAATAATGTTATATTAAGATACAAGCTCAGCCCGTTGCCACCCCTAGTTGCAAGGGATGGCAATAGCTAATATTCTGCCTGACCCAACCAGGTCTACGTATTGATCTGAGCCGGGCTCAACTTAGTGCAAGGTCCATATGTAATAATGTGATGAGGTGGCAAAATCTAACCCCATCCGTTAATTTGCCTTTTATTTTTAGGGCTGTAAATGAGCCGAGCTTTGCCCAACTCGGCTCATGCTCGTAAAAGCTCGACTCGTAAAATGTTTAGATTAGTACAAACGCATTAAGATTATAGTTGATAATTATTATTATATGTAATATAATATGTTAACATGTGTGTTTAATATTAAGATATAGGAATATGAAGGTATAATCTCAAATACAAACTGTGTCGAGCTTTGATCGAGCCGAGCCTACCCAAGCTCGGCAAGCTCGTTAAGATAATGAGCTTTCTTTTAGGCTCAAACTTGGCTTGCGAGCCTAATTATAAAGCTCAAGCTCGGCTCATAACATTAACCTAGGAGCAGAAGGAGTGATGAAAGCATCCACAACTATCCCCATGGAAGATAAGGCATTTAAGCTCGGCAACACCTTGTCACTCGAAGATGGCCTAGAGGAAGGAGGGACTTCGAGCTCAACCTTCTGTTGTTGATCTCTTGAGATTTGAGCATCTTCTGAAGTTTGCTCTTCTTGATTTTGAATCGGGCTTAGGTTTTTTTTAGCCCATCCTAATAATGACCCTATCACTTTGTTCTATTAAATAAGAAATCCTTAATCTATTAGAGGTATTCCTTTGTGTGAATTTTGCTTTATTTTTTTTTTTTAGTTACCTTGGCATATGAACCATTATTAACGTTTTATAAGTTCACTTTCCTTTCTTTCCTAAGGTCTAGAAAAGAAAACCTTGTAAAACATTGATATGCCTTAGTTTATTACAAGTATATGTTCATGAATCTTGTGGTTTTAAATGATAGGAGAGACCATAACCCTATGAATAATTATGAGGTTGGGCTTGGGCTCCAAAGATAGGACCATGAGCGGGCCTTGGGGTGGGCTAGGCCCTATTTTTTCATGATAAGGTTAGACTGCGGCCAAGCATGGTCTGACCCATTGACACCCCTACTTGGGAGGCTTCCACCATTCTGAATAGGATAATTGCTATTGAATAATAGTAAGGAGATATAATATGTAAATTCATATAACAATTTTAGTGGATTTATAATTCTTGTTTTAGAAGATATTTTTGAGTTTTTTCTAATATTTTAATTATTCAATTAAGACTAACATCATATTATATCATACTACTTATAAAAGTTGAAAGAATTTTTTAAGGCTTTGAGCTATTGAACTTTTATTTTATGGCTTTTACTATTTTATCCTTGACAATTATAACTTTCTAAAGTTGACTAGTAACTATTTGAGTAACATGAGTTTAAGTAATGGTTTTATGGTGGTGATCAGACAGTCTAATTAATCCCACTAGACACGCGGAGTTATCTTAAAAGCGCGTGTATGCAGCTGTCATAACGGTTGTACGTTGATTGGATTGAAAAGCAACTTTTGAGACGCGGCAGAGATATTTGATCGTCCTTATCATTTGAAAACATAGGCTTCTCCAAGAAGCAACCTCTGGAAAAGACGGTTCAGTATACCAAACCGCGCCGTCCAAAATCTGAAAGACACTGGTTGACTGCCTTTGAAACGACCGAAAGACTAAAGCTTTATACTTTTTTTATAAAGCAGGGCATTGTTCCTTCCGAAGGACATAGATAAGGATATAATACCCCTAATAAACTCTTCAAATGTATAAATCTCCAAATCAAGCCTCGAAGTCATACTTACTCATTCCCAAGAAGAGACTTTGAGTAATTTTTTCACTTTATTACATACTTCGAAGGTAATCCCTCGAAAAGAGGTCTTCGGATGCCCGTTTATACCTTCTAACTTAGAAGTCACATTCGGATTATATCCAGACTTCGAATGACCATTTATTATATTTTCTCATAACTACAAAGGAGACATCTTTTCCTTTTGTATTGGTGAACTCGAAGACCAATCACCTCTACATGGTGAACTTGAAGGTCAACCACCTCCAAATGGTGAATTAGCGTTCGAGTTCACCATCTGGAGGTGGTTGGCCTTCGAGTTCACCATCTGGAGGTGGTTAGCTTTCAAGTTCACCAAAAACAAAAAGGAAAAGACATCTCCTTCGTAGTTATGAGAAAATTTAATAAATGGTCCTTCAAAGTCTGGATATAATCCGAATGCGACTTTTGAGTTAGAATGTAAAAACGCGCATCCGACCGGGACATACCAATCTAACATCAACTCGAATCCGGCCATAAAATTGAACGGATCTTAAATTCCAGTTCGGTCCAACCCTATGAGCTAATTACCCTTGTCCAAGCTCGCCTAAACATAGGGTCGGGCAGATCGGGCCGGAAATCAATGGCTTGTAAAGGAAGAGCCATAATTTTGCTCCTTACTGTGAACCTGGGTTGAATGAGGTTAATTCTGTCACCCTTGCTACCAAAAATTTCATGGAAGTAGCTCTTCTTTGGAACTGTGAAGTTTTTGGTAACACTTAGATGTAAAAGGCGTCTTTTAGCCAGACTCAAGGGTATTCAGTTTGCCCTATGCTTAAGACCCTCCCTATTCCTATCAAACCTAGAAAGCAACTTATTCAAGAATACAATACCACCCTTGAACAGTTGAACAGGAGGAAGCCCTATGGGACTCCAAATCCAGGATCAACTGGCTTAAACTTGGAGACCGTAATACGAATTTCTTTCACCTAATCTACTATTTGTCACAGAAAGAACAATAAAATTTTGGGCTTTTAGAACGCTGATCATGAATGGTGCTTTGACCAGGAGGTCTTAAGAGACATTGCTATTCGTCACATGAATAATATGTTCACCTCCAACCTCTTTAGATCTGCCCATTTCGAGGTCCTGGAGGGGCTCCGGACCCTTGATCAGGACGATATTAGGGAACTTGAAGAACACATCTCTGATGAGGAGATTAAGGCAGCCCTTTTTCAGATGCCTCCCAACAAGGCCCTTGGGCTTGACGGCTTGCATGCAGTTTTCTACGAAAAAAATTGGGAGACTATTGGCAGATCTATTTGTGACCTTGTCAAATCCATTTTCCTCCACAAGATCATGCTCAGTGACATCAACCGCACCTCCATCATCCTCATCCCCAAGATTAAACACCCGAAGTACATCTCTCAATTTAGACCCATCAGCCTTTGCAACATTACTTAGAAATTGGTACCCAAAATTCTCACCCTTCGCCTAAAACCTCTCCTACATAAGCTTATTGGTCCCCAACAAAGTAGCTTCATCCCGGGTAGATATCACTATTACCCAGGAGGTTGCCTACACGATTAAACACAAAAAGGGAAAAGGGGGTCTCATGGCCATTAAATTAGACCTTGAGAAAGCCTATGATAGACTTGAATGGAGCTTCATAGAGAGAACTTTGGAGTGCTTCAACTTCCCCCCAGGTTGGATCTCGCTAATATCTAGTTGTCTCTTTTTTAGCTCTATGATTGTGCTTTGGAATCGTGGAAAGTCAGAACCCTTTCAACCGTCCAGAGGTATTTGCCAAGGGGACCCACTTTCCCGTATTTGTTCATCTTCCGCATGGAGATTCGGTTCACATGGATCTCCCTTGAGGTGGAACAAAAAACGTGGATCCAGATAAAGCTCTCCCATAGTGGACCCCACCTGTCCCACCTTTTTTTTTTGCGGACGATCTCTTCCTGTTTGGTAAAGCTGACTTATATAATTGTGACGACATGATGGCCACTCTACAAAGGTTCTGTCTGCTTTCGGGATAGTCAATAAACTTCTCCAAATCCAAGACCCTCATCTCACCTAATTTTCCCAACCGCCTTGCTGGGATTATTGCGCACTCCCTCCGAATCCCAAGAACTTCACATCTTGGTACCTACCTAGGTGTGCCTACCTATCATTACAGAGCGGATCACCCAAGCCTCTTACCAAAAATTGCTTGACAAACTCCAAGGTAAGCTTTCAGGCTAGAAAGCTAAATTCCTTAGCAACGCTGGCAGCACAACTCTTGTCAAATTCGTCACTTCCAGTATCTCGATCTACACGATGCAATCGGCGTGTCTTCCCCAAAGTACTTGCAATAAAATTGACAAAATCAATCGTGACTTCATTTGGGGCACTTTCACGGGCCACAATAAAGTCCATGCCATTGGTTGGAAAAAAATATGCCTCCCCAAAAACCGTGGAGGCCTTGGTATCCGCAAATCTAGGGAGATGAATTTGGCCCTGATTGCAAAACTCGGATGGAACCTCCTTAAAAACCCAAATATCTACTGGGAAGGTTTCTCTCCTCAAAATATCTTCACAACTGTGACTTCCTACACAGCAACCTTAGGACAAGAAACTCCCTTATTTGGTGTTCAATTCCCAAAGCTAGAGACTTCATCTACAACAATTCGTTTTGGAGGGTGGGTGATAGAGGAAGTATCTCCTTTTGGAATGACCTTTGGGTGGGAGACAACACTCTGTCGACCTACTACTCTCTACCCGTGGGGGAGGTACAGTTCAGGGTCATGGACCTAATCAACAATGGGGAATGGAATATGGATAAAATTAGATTTTTGGTCACTCCTGATCTGGCACAAAAAAATTTCAGCATGCCACTTCTTCAAGACATCGCCTTTGCAGACTCTCTTATTTGGAAGGACTCCTAGGAAGGATCTTTCTCGACTAAAATGGCCTACCACGCCATCACACACACCCCCTCTACCTCCCTGAATTGGGCTTGGGTTTGGAAAACCACATGTCCTCCCAAAGTTCAGGATTTCATTTGGCAATGTGCACTCAACAAAATCACATCCAAAGAACTCCTTGCCAAAAGAAATTTCACATCTAATGACTAGTGTGAGCCTTGCTCAAATGCCATTGAGACACCTTTGCATACTTTCCGTGACTGTCCTAGCGCGTCTACGATTTGGAATAAGGTTTCACCCCAACTTCTTCTTAGAACCCAATATTTGGGACTGGCTCCACATGAATTGAACGATTGGCGAGATCCACTCCCCCACCAACACTCTTTTCAACACGCTATTTGCACACACTATCTGGTCCTTTATGGCTTAACAGGAACAACAAGCACTTCAAAAACCTTAATCAAGACCTTGGTTTTGTCTTCAAATATATTTGTAACTTGTCACAAGAATAATATCAAATGGTAGTGGCTTTTGACTCTTCTTTGATTAACAGGGAATGACGGCTCGTGGCTTAAGAAAAACTGGCACTAGGATGGTTCAAGCTCAACATTGATGGTAGCGCCCATGGAGACACTGGTCCTGCTGGCATTGGCGGGATCATTCGGGACAATGCTGGGATTTGGATGGCTGGTTCTCCGGTAATATTGGACACAACTCCACCCTTCGTGCTGAGCTTTGGGCAATGTGTGAAGGAGATTCTCTGGCAATGGGAAGGGGAATCAGGAAACTTGAAATTAACGTCGATTCACAAGCCATTGTGGACCTAATCACGAAGTGACTCCACCCCCTTGACCCTAATTTGTCCCTATTGAAAGATATTTAGGTCCTCTTCCAACGCGACTGGGAACTTAAGTTGAAACATAGACTTAGAGAAAGTAACAGATATGCTGACCTACTAGCAAAACATGGATGTGAGATGCCATCTAGACTATGTTTTTTCTTTGAACCACCTCCATTTACTAAGGAGGAGCTGTTTGCATACCTTGTTGGGAGAACCACCCCTAGGTGATGCTCAAATTCTTCGAATTAATATTAGTTAGCATGCTGTTTGACCAAAAAAAAGAAGATTCAGAGAAAAACTTCTAGGGTTCCGATACTATCTCTGTGATTTCAGACATGTTTTTCTTCTCTCAGGTACACGAAAACCCTAGTCCATCAATCATCACTCTCTATTGTTCATTTTTATTGTTCTTGAGTTCATGTTCTGCAAATCCATAACGGGGACAGAAAACGTAGACGATGGATTGAAGAAACTCGAGTATCTCACCCTCGTCTCAAAGGTCTGTACAGAGCTGGAATCTCATCTCAGCTTTGGCGATAAGGTCTTGGCAGAGTTCATAACTGATATGGGTAGAGATTGAGAGACCGTCAATGAATTCAACGCGAATTTGAAAGAAAACGGTGCTGAGATGCCGGATTACTTCATTTGTACTCTATTGACTATAATCCATGAGATTCTAAAAATTTTGGGCCAAAAGTGTGATTTAAAAAAAAATTGTGTTGAGTTTTAATAAATTGGGGATTTTGGAGAAAATTGATAAAGACTGATTTTTATTGGATAGCACACATGGAACTCATACATAAGCACACACCTTATCACCCTCACTTAAAATCAATCAAGGGTGGGGATTTTATCACTTAAAAGAAACCTAGATCTAAGGGTTGAGAGTTGAGGAGAGAAAATAATAGAGAGAAGGGTTCTAACCTTTCTCTCATTTTGTTGTTTTGAGAAGAGGAGAACAAAAAGAGAAGAAGAGCATGAAGGAGAGCTAGAGGAGGAAGAAGAAGTGAACTAACCTGAAGATCTAAACCTCACGAGCTAGGATTTGAGTTCTTGGTGAGGTAAGTACGTTGCGTACTTCTTGGATTCCATATTTGAATAATCTCCATGAAGAAATCACGAGTGTTGTTTGTGATTCATGATTCCTAATTGTGTTGATTCATACAATGCATAATCTCATGTTCATATTTGTGCATTTTATGTCTTGAGGTGTAGTTTTACTCAGTTAATGTTCTTGTTTCACTTCTTTTGTGTTTGTCTAATTCAAATGCATGATATATGATTTCTATTGCTAATTGGACTAATTGATGAGTTTGGTTTGTGTTTCAGACTTAGTTTGACCTTGGGGGAAACCTAAAAGGATTAGATTAGAAGAACACCGATATTGGGGCGAAATCTGGGTAAGAAAAACCTAGAATCGCGCTCGTCGATGGGTCGTCGATCCACCGACGGCACCCACCGACGAAGTATTAAGTTTTTGGTTCACTGTTGGGGGTTCGTCGGTCCACCGACAAGTTTAGGCATAGACTAGCCCCGTCGGTGGATCGTCGGTGGCACCGACGTATCTGCCAACGAAATCGACCACAGGGAGGACTCTGTCGGTGGCATGTCGGTACACCGATGGGACCCGCCAACAAGGACTTGGATTTTAGGAATTTTTGGTCGGTGGACTCGTCAGTCCACCGATGACATCCATCGACGGGCGTCGGTAGATTTGTTTGCCAACGGGCACTTGGACTTTAGGAGTTTTTATCGGTGGATTCGTCGGTCCATCGACAGAACCCACTGACAGTGTAGGTAGACTTGTCGGTTCACTGACAGGACCCACCGAGGAGCCTTTTATTTCATGTTTAGACTTGGTTGGTGGACCCGTCGGTCCACCGACGACACCTGCCGACGGGGGCGTTTGAGGCATAATGAGAGAGAGATTTGGGGGTAGGGTTTGGCATCCATAAGATTATAGATGTTAAGGCCCTTGAAATTGTTGAAACGATTATTGACCTTTATAGTTGAATGTGGTATGAACCTTTGATGTTGATTATCTTGCTTTTGTACTTTGATTAACACTTGCATGCTCTTGAGGGCTTAGATAATGAAGTGTTGTATAAATTGGATAGGTTGAAACATGAACCACTTTTCCTATACGTGATCTATAGTAGTTGTAAATAGTAATTAACGCCGTGACTTAGATTGTAATGATTGAATGTTGGTGAACTATGTTATGGACTTGTGTAAATGCATTAGCTGTTTATTTATTTATTCAATTCTTGCATATGTATAGATGTGTATGACTCAATATGGATTGAATGGATCATGCTATGCATTTATGATTATTCCTATGCATATCATGTAGTTGTATGTTAATTTCATGCATTAAAAAGGACATGCATGCATTGTGGGT
>JAUPMG010291310.1:0-10131 GCA_031762675.1 Pachysandra terminalis | reverse complement strand
CATTAGTTTTGTGTCATACAAATACAACAACATTTGGGAAACAAAATAAAAGAGAAGCCCATAACAAGTGGTAAACTTCAATAGTCATACACAACAAGCACAAGTAAATTGAAGGAACCCTAAAGAAATACCTTGCAATCCATATGTACACATATACACACATGAAACATTGAAAACGATTACAATAAAAAAGAAAAGAAAAGAAAGGAAAGGAAAAGAAAATGAGATCGCTTGTTCTCAGTTGAACGGCCAAACTTTTTCACACTAGAACATTTTGGAGGAGAACCCCCTCCCTGCTTAATATGTACATCAAAAATTCCTTCCTAATGCTTGCCATGGCCTTCTCCTTCTGTTCAAAAGAAGAGGACTTGGTTGAATATACAATGCAAATCAAGGTCAAATTGATCTGTTATTCTCACAGTTTAATACACGTAATTATGGGCACTAAGAAAGAAATGAGGGAAAAAAGCATTTTGATTATTAGAAAGCAACCACAAGCCTATATAAATGGAGAGAAAAAAAAAGCTAAACTAAACAAAAAAATATTGTCTGGATCTTTTAGAGAAAGAAATAGACACATGCTTCAAATTAACAAAAGCACAAAGAGGATCAACAGAATGTCCATGAAGGCGTTTATTTATCTGAGACTAGCATTCATATTTAGGGTCAAAAGGAATGTAAAGAAATTATAAAAATGGAACATAAAGAACAAAAAAAATAAACTAGAGATCACTTTCTATTTTGGAAGCTGCAAAATCAGAGACGGGACCTCCATTCTTTTTCATATGTGTCCTTGGGAAGATATTTGCCCGAGGGACTGGCTGCTCGGATCTAGTCGTCAGCCGCTATTAGAACACAAAACAAAAAAAAGACATTTTCTTAAATAACAAGTAATTAAAAGTGTAAAAAAAATTATTAACTTAGTAGATAACTAAACATGAGAAATTTACCTCCTCCTCCCGCACCCTAGCAAAGCTCTTTGAACCAGACGTATGCAAGAGCTTTTGCTTCGATCTGTTGCTTTTATTTATCTCGCTCTTTTCTTGCATCACATAATCAACAAGTAATAGGTGTTTATTATTTATTGTAATTTGTAGTCTATGATAATAAGGAAATAGAAAATATGTAAATACATCATACCTTGGCCCCATAAGAATTCAATAAGGCAATCAAGTTACGCCATTGCTGTCGCTCCCCGAATCTGAGATATGGGATCTCGAGGATTTCAAAGGGATTGACCTTTGGATCCACACAATGGATGTGGCTGCCAAACCAAACATATACATAACTAATCTCATGGTTCCATAGAAATCCCAGAACTGGACACTACATGCCCCAAAAATTTGACTTCTTCCTTCCAGAAGTCACATTTACTAAGTTTGGCATACAATTGGTGTTCTAGAAGTGTCCTCAAAGCTACACTCAAATGTTCCTCGTGCTCTCCCTTCGTCTTGGAATAAATCAAAATATCATCCACAAATATCTCCACAAATCTATCCAAGTACGGCCTGAACACCCTGTGCATCATGTCCATGAAGGCAATCGGAGCATTAGTCAAGCCAAATGGCATGACAACAAACTCATAGTGAACATGCCTCGTCCTGAATGTTGTCTTCTGAATATCACTCTCCCTTATTCTCAACTGGTAGTATCCCGATCTCAAATCGATCTTAGAAAAATACTGGGCTCCTTTCAGTTAATCAAACAGATCATCAATTCTAGGTAAGGGATACTTATTCTTGATGGTGATTCCATTCAGTTGCATGTAGTCAATAGACAACCTCATAGATCCATCATTTTTCTTCACAAAGATCACCGATGCTCCCCACGGTGAAACACTCGGTCTAATAAATCTCATCTTCATAAGTTCATCGAGTTGCTCCTTGAGCTCTCTCAGTTTCACTAGTGCCATACGGTAAGTAGCCAGTGAAATGGGAGTAGTGCTTGGCACCAACTCAATACAAAACTCAACCTCCCTTAAAGGTGGTAATCCCGGTATCTCCTAAAACACTAGAGTAAAGTCTTTCACAATTGGGATCTCCTCTAAGGACTCTTATTTACTTTCCTCCAATAAGCCTAAGAATTCGGCTTGTTACTTATCATTTAGTCTTCCCAGAACTTTTATATTTTCACGCCCAGGAATTTCAAAAGTAACTTCTTTCCCAAAACAATCTACCTTAGCACGATAGGCAGCTTGCCAATCCATGCCTAAGATAATGTCAAACACAAGTTTGGGACGTGGAGCAAGGCTTGGAACAAGGGAGCATTATCATTAGTTTATTCTTCTCTTTTCTTCTCTTTATGTTCTGTTTTTATTTGTTTTTGAAAACTATGTTTGTTCGTAGTTCTATTATGAACTAATTTTTATTACTAAGGCTTTGATGTAGTCTAGACATGATGTTTTAATTTTAAAAATTATTGCTATTGAATTTGTAGTTCATAATTGAGTATTTTATCATTGTGCTTAACCCAATTGAGTGCTTGATCACCATTTAACTGTATTTGGTAGTTGTATTGAGACCGAGAGGAGATATACACCCTTAGTTCCTTATGATAGAGTATCATATTCTACATGTTGATAGAAGTATTGGCATGGTTTATGTAGCCTTGTGTAATTTTACATGAAAATCTATAGATCTTAATGTGCCTACTTGCTTTTTAAATTCACATAGAAATATCGTTGGTTATCGCGGGGAGGTAAGTTCGTTGGTGTTCAAGAGTGGCCATTGGATAGGATAGGGATTTTTTCTTTCAATTTGGATTATAATTTTCAATAGCATGTGTATTTAGGAATTAATTCGGGTTGGCTATGATGAAATCAAACGCCTTAGTATTTTGATATCTTGTTTAACCTTGTTCCTTTATTTTCTTAGTTATTAATTTTAATTGCTAGATAAATACCCATCTGACTTTTCGATTATCCAAATAAAATTTAGGATAGTAATTTCAGTATTTAGTAGCTAAAAGTCCCTGTGGGTTCGACACTCTATTTCATCACTTTATTACTTGCTACAATTTTGTGCACTTGCGAAAAAGTACATCAAGTTTTTGGCGCCGTTGTCGGGGAATTTTTTGTTTACTAATATTAATACCATCTATTCTCGGTTTTAATTTGGATTTTATTTTTCTATTATCAGTTTTAATTTGGATTTTATTTTCTTTTTAGGTATTGTTTATGCGACGTTCGAGGAGCGTTGAGATTTTGCCGTTTGATCCGGAAATTGATCGCTCTCTTTGATGACTAAACAAGGAGAAGAAGCAAGCTTCAGCCAACTCACAAGGAGAGATGGAAAATCAAATTGAGGAAGAGGAGAATACAAGTGCCTTGAGAGACTATGCCAATGCATTGGTCACCGGGGCTACTACAAGCATTAGGAGGCTAGCCATTCAAGCCAACAATTTCAAGATAAAGCCAGCCATCATTCAGATGATCCAATCAACCGTGCAATTCAGTGGCATGCCGAAAGATGGTCTCAATGCTCACATTGCAAATTTCTTAGAAATTTTTGATACTTTCAAGCACAATGGAGTCTCCGATGATGCCATAGGGTTGCGGCCCTTTCCTTTATCCCTTCGAGATAAAGCAAAATGTTGGTTAAACTCACTTCCACCAATGACCATCACTACGTGGGATGGTTTGGCTCAAAAGTTCTTAGCAAAGTTCTTTCCTCCATAAAAAACTGCTAAGATGAGAAATGATATCACTACCTTTGCTTAATTCAACATGGAGTCACTATACGAAGCATGAGAGAGATATAAGGACTTTCTTAGGAGAAGTCCACACCATGGTCTACCAAATTGGCTGCAAGTTCAAACTTTTTATAATGGTTTGAGTCCAAACACACGGACAATCGTTGATGCCGCAGCGGGTGGAGCATTGATGGGGAAGCGATTTGAAGAAGCCTACATTTTACTTGAGGAAATGGCATCAAACAACTACCAATGGCCATCGGATCGTTTGGGACCGAGAAAAATTTAGGGAGTTCATGAAATTGATGCTACTAATTCTTTAGCTTCTCAAGTTGCTTTGTTATCTAAGAAAGTAGATAATATTAATGTGAATGTTGTCCAATCTACTCATTTTGTTTGTGAAATTTGTGTAGGGAATCATTCAAGTGTTGATTATCAAGTTGGAAACCCTTTCGCCACGGGTACATCCGAGCAAGGTAACCACACTTCAAACTTTCAATGCCTGAATAATCCCTATTCAAATACCTATAATCCCGGATGGCGTAATCATTCGAACTTTTCTCGGAGTGGTCCTCAAAATGCCAACAAGCAACCTCCCGGTTTCCAAACTCAAGAAAAGATGCCAAACATGGATGAACTGCTTACCAAGTTCATGCATGACACGACGAGTTTCATGCAAGAAGCAAGGACTACTTTCCGGAACCAAGATGCTAGCATCCGGAACCTTGAACATCAAATGGGGCAGTTTTCAAAGCAACTGGCGGAACGATCTCAAGGGTCTCTCCCAAGTGATACTATTACAAATCCAAGGGAGCAAGTTAAAGCCATCACACTAATGAGTGGAAAGGAGCTGGAAATTCAGCAAGAAGCTAAAAAAGAGGATGAAGAGAAGAAGGAGAAATCGAGAAATACGTCGAAAAGAGAAAAATAGATTTTCCTTCTAAAACTCTTCCTTATATTCCTCCAATTCCTTTTCCACAAAGATTAAGAAAAAATAAGTCGGATAAGCAATTTTCTAAATTTCAAGATACTTTTAAGAAATTGCATATTAACATCCCTTTTGCAGATGCGTTGGAACAAATGCCTACCTAAGCCAAGTTCATGAAGGATATGTTGTCCAACAAGAGAAAATGGGAGGAGCATGAATCGATGATGTTAACCGAGGAATGTACACCAATTCTGCAAAATTAGCTTCCACAAAAGCTAAAGGATCCAGGGAGTTTCACTATTCCTTGCACTATTGGAAATTCTCATTTTAATAAAGCTTTATGTGATTTAGGAGCGAGTATTAATCTAATGCCTTTTTCTGTTTTTCAGAAGTTAGGGATTGGTGAAGCCAAGGCAACAACTGTATCCCTCCAATTGGCGGATAGATCCATCAAATACCCGAGAGGTATAGTAGAGGATGTCCTCGTTAAGGTTGACAAGCTTATTTTTCCAGCAGATTTCATTGTATTAGACATGGAGGAGGATCGGGAAGTTCCACTCATCTTAGGCCGTCCATTCCTAGCCACGGGAAGAATTCTTATCGATGTTCAACAAGGCAAGCTAATCCTTAAAGTGCAAGATGAGTAGATTGTGTTTGATGTGTTCGAAGCGATGAAACACCCCTCCACAAGTGATTCATGCTTTCGGATTGATACAATTAGCAAGTTGGTATCCGACACCTTCAATGAAGAAAATCCAAGGGAACCACTTGAAGCATTCATTACCAAATCAGGGACTATTCATTCCGAAGACACTAGCATTAGAGAGTGTGCACTTTACTTGGAGGCTTCACCACCTTACACTCACAAGAAGCCCCCAAATTTGAAGATCTTCATGAGAAAGGAACCTCTCAACTGAATATGTTAACTTAGGAGCCTCCAAAGCTTGAGCTTAAACCTCTCCCTTCTCATCTAAAGTATGTTTATTTAGGGGTTAACTCTTCTTTTCCAGTTATTGTTTCTTCCTCTTTGATAGGTCTTGAAGAAGAGAAGCTACTTCGAGTGTTGAGAGCTCACAAATTAGCATTGGGATGGTACATCGCCGATATAAAAGGAATTAGTCCTTCAATATGCATGCACAAAATCCTTATGGAAGAGAGCCACAAGACCACAGTGCAACCACAAAGACGGCTAAATCCCAACATGCAAGAGGTAGCGAGAGCTGAGCTCCTCAAATTGCTAGACGTAGGTATAATCTATCCAATTTCTGATAGTTCATGGGTAAGTCCAGTTCAAGTAGTACCGAAGAAAGGTGGTATTACTGTTGTGAAGAATGAAACCAATGAACTTATCCCAACAAGAACAGTCGCAGGTTGGCGGGTGTGCATAGATTATAGGAAACTCAATGATGCCACTAGGAAAGATCACTTTCCATTACCTTTCATTGACCAAATGTCGGAGTGTCTTGCAGGTCATGCGTATTACTACTTTCTAGATTGATATTCGGAATAAAATCAAATCCCTATAGAACCGGAGACCAAGAGAAAACCACCATCACATGTCCCTATGGCACTTTTGCATATAGGAGGATGCCATTCGGCCTATGCAATGCACCAGTCACTTTTTAGCGATGGATGATGGCAATCTTTTCTAACATGGTGGAGAAATCTATGGAAATTTTTATGGATGATTTTTCTGTTTTTGGTTCTTCTTTTGATGCATGTTTGAGTAACTTATCTATGGTTTCGACAAGATATGAAGAAACTAACCTTGTACTAAACAAGGAAAAATGTCACTTTATGGTGCAGGAAGGAATAGTGTTTGGTCATAGGATCTCTTCCAAAGGGATCGAAGTGGATAAGGCCAAGGTGGAGGGTATTGAAAAATTACCCCTACCAACAACAGTCAAGGGTGTGAGAAGTTTCCTCAGATATGCGGGTTTTACCGTCGTTTTATTAAAGATTTTTCTAAAATTACTGAACCCCTTTGTAGTCTACCGATTAAGGATACACCTTTTAATTTTTCTAAAGACTGTTTGCATGCATTTGAACTGTTGAAGGAAAAACTGATTTCGGCCCTCATAATTTGTGTACCGGATTGGGAGCTATCTTCTGAGTTGATGTGTGATGCTAATGATTATGCTTTAGGAGCTATTCTAGGACAGCGAAAAAACAAACTATTGCATGTCATTTACTATGCTAGTAGGACATTGAATGACGCTCAACTCAATTGTGCTACAACCGAAAAAGAATTTATGACCGTAGTTTTTGCTTTTGATAAGTTTAGATCCTATTTTATTGGGTCCAAGGTTATAGTTTATACTAACCATTATGCTCTTAAGTACTTGCTAGCCAAGAAGGAAGCAAAACCAAGGCTAATTCGGTGGATTCTACTTTTGCAAGAGTTCGACTTGGAAATCAAAGATAAAAATGGAACTGAGAATCAAGTAGCAAACCACCTCTCTCGCCTTGAGCCAGATGATGATGATGCTACCACATCTATCCCAATCAATGAGGTATTTCCGGATGAATAACTCCTTGCCTTTTCATTAATCGAAGTTCCTTGGTATGCAAATTTTGTGAACTACTTAGTTAGCAATGTGGTCAATCCAGAGTTCTCTTATCAACAAAAGAAGAAATTCTTTTCGGATGTAAAGCATTACTTTTGGGAAGACCCTTGTCTCTACAAGCATTGCAAAGATCAAATCATTAGGAGATGTGTACCTGAGGAAGAGATGGTGAGTATTTTAAAGCATTGCCATTCACTTGAAGTTGGAGGCCATTTTGGACCAAACAAAACTGCAGCTAAGATTTTCACTAGGTTTGGAACTCCAAGAGCAATTATCAGTGATGGGGGGAAGCACTTTAGAGAAAGGCAACTTGAAGCCCTGTTAAGCAAATATGGAGTTACACATAGAGTTGCCACTCAATATCATCCCCAAACAAGTGGTCAGGTTGAGGTCTCAAACCGAAAATTGAAGCACATCTTGGAAAAGACAGTACATTCCTCCCGAAAGGATTGGTCTAAGAAGCTTGATGATGCACTTTGAGCATACCAGACAGCTTTCAAAACACCAATTGGAATGTCTCCATACCGTCTTGTATATGGAAAAGCTTGCCATCTCCCGGTAGAACTAGAACACAAGGCGTACTGGGCCATAAAAACTTTGAAATTTGATCTTAAGGCAGCCGGGGAAAAGAGGCTTCTCCAACTAAATGAGATGAATGAATTCCAGCTTGATGCCTATGAGAAAGCCCGAATTTACAAAGAAAGAACGAAGAAGTGGCATGATAAGCACATTCAATAGAAAGAATTCATAGTTAGTCAGAAAGTGTTACTCTACAACTCTAGGTTGAGACTTTTTCCGGGGAAGCTTCGTTCCCGTTGGTTCGGTCCTTTCACAGTTGTCAATGTCTACCCCCATGGAGCTGTAGAGATTCATCATGACACCAAGGGCACGTTCAAAGTCAATGGTCAGAGATTAAAGCTTTTTGTTGATGAGGATGTCATGAACTACAAGCCATCCTATTTGCTCCACTCTCCAACATGAAGGAGTGCATTAAGTCAAGCTAATGACTATAACCAAGATCTTTTTGGGAGGCAACCCAAGTGTTTTTTTCATTTTAATTTTTGATTTTTGTATACTCTACTTTCGTTTAAACTAACTTCTTTTAATTTATCTTTTCAGGTTTTTGGAGGTTGTTCACAGTAATCAGAATTGCATCCTATAGACAAGACTAACTTCTGAAAACCCGGGGAGTATTTCTTCCTTTTATCTTTATTTTTATTTTTGATCTTAAACATTGAGGACAATGTTTGATTCTAGTTAGGGGTGATGTAACCAAGTCCACATGTTTTGGTGACCTAAGAAACCTAGATAGTCTAGTAGTCAGACCAATTTTGACCACCAAAACCAAAGGGATCCATCCGGCAGGATGTCCGGTGTGCCGGCTAGCCACAGGTAGACTACCGGTAGGCTACCGGTGTGCCGGATAGCCCACCGGTGGCCTAAGATTTAACTAGAAAAAGCCCAGGGTCATCTGACAGGATGTCCGGTGTGCCGGTTAGCCACCGAAAGACTACCGGCAGGCTTCCGGAGTGCCGGATAGCCTACCGGTGAGATAAATTTTTTGTGATTTGAATTTCTAGCTCCTGCCTAGCCTACCGACGGCCAATCGGTGTGTCGGTTAGCCTGCCGGTAGGGTAAAACCTCTGAGATGTGGATTTTGAGCCCCTGCATAGCCTGCCGGCGGCCGACCGGTGTACCGGTTAGCCTGCCAGTAGGAAGAACCTTATGTAGTTTGGATTTTCAGCTCTTGGCTAGGCTGCCGGTGGCCAACCAGTGTGCCGGTTAGCCTGCCAGATAGCCCAGGTAGTTTAATTTAATTAATTCATGATTTTTGCTGAATTCCTAATTACATGTGATGAAATATGTGATGATTATGATGATATTAAGGCATGTTTTGATAATTGTGATAGGTTCTAAGCCTTGGTAATCTTCAGACATGTTATTTTTGAAAATATTGTTAAGCTTTGAACTTTGATTCATATTCTTGGTTAAGCTTAAACACTTGAACACATGATCACTTGACTGAGAAATCTAAATTTTGGCCTTTATTACTTATCCTTGGATAGTGTGATTTCATTTGTCTCACTTTGAACTTAGCACAAGCACACTAACACATTGTGTGTGAGGTATGAAAACAGAAACCATTCATAGATGTTTTGATAACTTGATTTCTGTTGGTTGACATATAGATGGACAACTTTGGCATGGTAATTATGGTGTGGGCTGAACCTATTGAAAAAAAAAGGTGCTTAATTAGAAGCTACTTTGAGCTCATTTTTACTAAATAACCGGGCCTCTTGCCTTAATAAGCAATGAGTGTTCACGTTAAAAGGTAAGGAGTCTTAAATGACTGATATTGTGGCTAGTTTAGCTTCGTAGCCTTTTTGACTCGAGTAAGTAAAACCCGTAGGGATGTTCTTCACACCTAATGCCCTTTGAGCCATTTGGATCAAGAGTCATTGGTCCAACACTCGATAAATGGGTCAATTAGAAAGCTTAACGAAGCTATACATTGCATAGTCCACATATGTTTAGAGAAAAATATAAAATAAAAGTCTCACAATGTCATGCCTTGGTTGTTTCATCTAATAAGGCTTCCACTGAATTTAAGTTTATTAAATCTTTTATAATGGAATTATTTTGAAGCCTCACAATGATATGTTAGATCAGTTTACACCAAAGGCACTTGTGATATTCCACTATCTAAGTATAAGTGACTAGACACATTCTTGATTTCTTAAGATTGTGATCATGGAGTTTAATTTTTTAGGCTTGTCCTTGAATGTTAACCATTGTTCGTGGTGATACTTTATTTTCTTTAATAACATGTGTTTCAAATAATTTCATGTTTGTGGGTATCATTCTGGCGAACCCTCACGAGACTATAACTCGTCCACTAGGGACACCTAGGGGTTTAAAGGCTTGTTGCATATGCTAAATGCAATC
>JAUPMG010291302.1:0-17522 GCA_031762675.1 Pachysandra terminalis | reverse complement strand
GTTTTAGTTTAGACTAAGACTGTGAAAACCTAGAAATTATTAGATTTTAATTCTAGGCATATTTTAGTTACTTATATTTTACTAGAACTATTCGAACTTCCGCTTACGAATCTAATTTGGTTAGCCACACCCGTAGAGATACGGGGTGAAGGTTGCACTTGAATTGAAAAACCTACGAAATTGGGAATTTTCGGTTCGGGTCGTGACAAAATCTTTTCTTAACTTCCTAATTCAAATTTGAATTTACTAAACTTTCCTTAACCGTAGTTTAATGACTTACATGACTAATCTAATTTCCAGCCAATTCTAACTTAACTAATTACTTCACATTTCCCAACCATCTTAGTAATCACAATTCATTCCCAACACTTACACTTTGTTATCCTCATTACCTGAATTTCCTTTCAATTACAATCTCAACCCAACTCTACACAATAACTATCAAACGTGTGACATTGGTTCATACATCCAAATTTAACTTTACAATTTATATTATAAAGTCACCATAATTGATTATGATATGATCATTCTTAGGTTGACTAATTTAAGTTCCTACACCTATTGGTAACATAAAACTTGTATTTCCAGTTATGCTCATTCTATTAATTTATATTATTAATTTTTTGGGTTAGGGTCACTACATTATGTGACAAGGAACATTTGTTATTTATGAATGGTTTATGGATGTTTATGGATTATTGTTTATGGATGGAGTTGCAATGGACTGTTATGGATTACTGTCCATTAATGTATTATTGATGCTTTGTGACTGTTATGGAATCTTGTTACAATGGACAAATATTATTCATGTATGTTCTTCAAATCACACATATGGTTTTGCAGGTTGTTTATTGTGGGTGTTTCTTTAGGTTCTATAAGGACCATTGACAATATAATGTTTATGTTCTGTTATAATAATATTTTCCAGGACAATGTCTCCAAAAACTTTTGATTCGAATGTTGATAAGACCAAAGCTAAGGTTGCAAACACATACGATGTGGATGATGAAATGGAGGAGGATGACGATGATGGTGACGATGTTGAAGATGAGGATACATCTGATTCTGAATCCGATAACAGTGAAGAACATGAAGTTGACATGGAGGAGTTATTTGGTAAATGGGAGGAGTCTGACTACGAATCTCCTCAAAACTCCTCATAACTCCTTCTATAGGTTGACATGAAGGAGTTATTTGGTAAATGGGAGGATTCCGACTACGAATCTCCTCATAAATCCTTCTATAGGTCACCATCATGCGCAGAGATACAGGATGGATCGGATTCTGACTTGCCTACAAACAAGCCATATTATAACTAGTAATTTGGCTTGTTGTTGAGATGGGTTCTTCTTTTCTTTTTCTTTTTTTGAGAAGGGATATGTTGTATTTTGATATGGATGGGGTAACTACATTTTGGAATGGAATGATTTTTATATGAATGTGTGACTGTATTTTTGGCTTTTCTGTACAATTGTTTACTTTCTAAACTGTTTTGATGCCTTCGACTTTGTCGCTATGTCTAGCCTGATGTAACATTATTGTATTATATCTCTTTTGGAATACATACTACTTACCTTCCAAAAAAAAATCATTATGTCAACACTTAATTTGGCTACGAGCATTCCAATTTCCATCTGGTGATTTCCTTGGAGGCTATGATCAATAAGGTAACCAAGCTCGGCATCTCGTAGCCATGCCCTGTTTCTGTTGGTGGTGCCTACCTTGCCGATTTGTCTCTGCCTGAGTTTTGCCTATTGTCTGGTTTTTCATCTACTGTGGTACCTTCTGTTAGGTGCTTGTGTTGCTGTTGTGCTATTCTTGATGGCCTTGTCTATCCTTTGGTGATGGAGCTTCCTGCCAATGTTTCCTAGCCACTACTGTGTTGCTGTTACCTCTCTGCTGGTCTGGGTCAAGGCTTTTTGTATTGATGGTGCTATCTTCCCAAGCTTGTTCCCCCTCCTCTCCTCTATGGGAGGGGTGTCCTGCCCTTGGTACTTTGGTATCATTGGGCTTTGTTGCCAAGTACCTGTTTCTGCTGCCTCATTAGTACTTTGGTATCCTTGGACACATCTCTGCTCATCCTTCTGATATCGAACACAAGAACAATATCACTCACAGCTAAACTGAACTATAACAACAACCAAACACAACACATATCGTATGGAATACCATAGTCATCACCCTCAAACAAGCTAGCATTCCACATTGTAGATAATGGCAGCATCTTAGAGAAAGCAGCACAACAAAGCACCCATAAAACAGCAAGTTGACCAAGGATCATGTAGTAGAAACAGACACAGAATAGCAAGAGCATGCGGATCATGTAGTAGAAACAGATACAGAATAGCAGAAGCATGCAATCGCATGGGATGCCAAGAAGTTCATTCCAAATGATTAACAATGGTCAAAAAACTAAAAAAATACGCATTAACTACCTTATGAACAACAAAAAGATCCAAAATACACACAATGTTTAAAGAACAAATTAAAGATCCAAAATATACACTGAAAGAACCAATCATTGGATAATATTTCATAAGGATTGCACCAATTAATACTGAGTGTTGATATTACAAGAATCCTTAACTCCCCAACTTGCTTCTCAATTACCATCATACGTGAGTTGATCTCTTTCAAAGATGCTACACCTCGACTGTAATCAGTAACACCTTCAGACCTATTAGTACCACTTGAAGTCCCTTGCTCATTAGGTAACACCATTTGAAATAGTCGCACTTGCCAGAATTTGGGCCCTACATTTTGAAGAATACTTCGATTGATATTTTATTCTATATAATTCAATCTAATACAAATCATCCAAAAACATACCTATGCTTTCTACCACAAAACTAAAACAACCTATTCGGGTTTTCTTTAGTTTCAGAAACCCAAATTACAGCCTCCCATGAGCATGCATTGCATTCATTAATAATTGAACTAGCATATCATATTGCATTGCACAACACTGCATATATTTATTGCATATACTAAATGTTCTGTTTTTTTCTATAGGAATACCAATGGATAGTGGATTTATCCCTAATTCATTCTTACAGTAGCATTTCTTGCTATTGAATTTCTATTGATCAGGTAAACTTTCACTACAATATATCATATCCTATATAAGAGTGCTGCAATAATTAGAGATAGTTAGATTGCTACAAAAGTTTCATTTTGAATGTGCTACAAAAAAGGAGCTTACCATTGGAGAAGACATTCTTGGGAGGAGAAGTTGGTTGATCATCATAGGTGTGGCTTCCAAAGAATGTGCCATGGAGAAGGAAGCTTAAGGTGGTGCGAGCACAGAGAAGGAAGCTTAAGGTGGTGTGAGCGCGGAGAAGGAAGCTTAAAGAGGTGCATTGTGCGATAGGTACTGCTATTAACAAGGAAGATAATTTGTTTATAAGAGGGATAAAACGATAAGGGTAAAACTAGAATAGATGATGAGATCAAAGTCGCCTTTTACCACTCATTAACTCAAGTAAAGTTAATTGTAGTGGCCCTAAACCCAAGAATTTAATAAAATAATTAAATTCAATATTTAAAAGGATTCATTAGTCTAGAAATGTAGAACTTAATTAGAAAAGGTTATAAGTGTACTTTGAAATCATCAAGAGAGCCTAAGACTAGCAAATTGAGGGACAGGATGCAAGGGTTAAGATACTTTAAATACAGGGTCGACTAATGAGTGAATTAAGAATGTATAGGAAAATAATTAGAAAATGAACTAATTCAGTTGGTCTTTAGGGCCTAATTATGGGCCTAGTTGTGTGGCCCAATGAACAACTAAAATAAGATCAAATTTAAGTTATGGTAATTAGAGGGGCAATTAGTAATGGTAATTGGAGATGGTAATGTAGTAGGATAATTAACTAAGAAGATTAGGATAACATGGTAAGATACTTAGAATATGAGACTTAGTCCAACCACAAGAAAGAAATTCAAATTGAACTTTTAATTTGAATTAAAGAAAGAGAAAGTTAAGGATTCGGTAGAGAGGGGGGAAACAAACCTTACGGTTAGGAGAACTTAGAGAAGAAGAGAGGAATAGGAAGAGAAGAGGAAAAACCCAGATTTGAGAGAAGAAAATGAGTTAGGGAGAAAAGAAGATATCCACATATGGAAAGAAAGATGGCAAAAAGAAAAAGAGTTAAGAGGAAAACTTCTTGTGGTGGAGGAAAAAACAAGGAAAGCTATGAAGAGAGTAAAGAAAGGAAAACATTGATGAAACAAGCAATGAAAAGGAAGGAAAATATAGAAGAGGACAAAGATGAGGATGATGCTACAGAACGGATTCTACAAGATAATGAGTTAGGGATTTTCTGGAGTTCTTACGGTAGTTGTTTTGATAGGCTTATAATGACTTTATAGGGCTAAGCATCTAGATCTAATAAATTGTATGTGGACATGTGATGAATTACGCATATACTACTTGATAATTGATGCTTGTGTTGATTTGATCTTTTGTATGAAAGTGTGAAATCTATTATCTTGAATCATGGAAATTGGGTTGAATTCCACATATAAATCCTAGTTGAATCTTAGGTTTTGTTCGTATGATGATGATTATTTGTTTGGTGTGTTAAATCATGTTTTGGGATGCTAAAACGTGTGAAATAATGTTAGTAAAAGTTTGGGCACGAAGCCCTTTGAATATGGTGTAAATCTGGGCAAAATAGCCTCTCGACAGGTAGCTCGCAGCTACCGAGCCAATCTGCCAAGAAACCCAAACTCTCGGACTGATCTACCGGAGCTCGGTAGCTACCGAGCCAACTACCGAGAAGCTCTCGGCAGATAGCTCAGTACTACCGAGCTATCTGTCGTGCTCCAAATGGATCCAAATTTGAATGGTGACTTGGTTTGAGAGTTCTTAACTTGTGTGTGATGTTGGAATTTGTGCAAAACAAGTGTACAAGATTTGGTGCAATGATATGTGTTATTTACTTTAGTTTTCAGTATGCTATGACTAGGTGAGTTATGTTATGAGTATTGATGTGATTCCAAGAGTGTCATAACATGTTAGAAAGCATGATATGTGATATTAGGATGAATGAATGTCCAAGCATGTGAGTTCATGGAAAATATGAAGTGTGTGGGTCCCATGTGAACCTATGAACTGTGATATGTGATATAATTAAGATGAATAACATGAACTAGGATGTATATGACAAATTGAGGGTGTGGTGAGTGGTGCTAGATGCATTCATTGGAATGATGATATTGAGAGTGACTCTAGATGAGTTCACTGTGTGTGGTGTGGAGGTGGCTTTTCTACCATGGGAATTATACCCAAAAAAGAAAGAAGGTGGTTTTCTACCTAGGGTTTCCCCCTAAAAGAGAAGGATGGTGGCTTTTCTACCAAGGGAAGTTTCCCCAAACGAAAAGAAGGTGATTTTTCTACCTAGGGTATTCCCCTAAAAGAGAAAGGATAAAGAAATGGTTTGAGCACATTCCTGGGACAGAGTTTCCTAGAGAAGATGTGGGATTGAATTCTTTGTTAGGCTTGGCCTAACACCCCTTGATTGCACTGCATTCATTCCATATCATCTTTTGCATTACATCATATTTCATTGTCTTCTTGATTGTGTGTCCTCATCATCCATGTGCTTGTAGCATCCATCTGCATGTACTGCATTGCATTGATTGTTATGTTATTATGATGTACCGTGTGTTGTGTGTCAAGTGTTTGACTTTGTGTGTTGTGTGATTAAATGTTTGACTTAGTGTGTGGAGTGATTACTATGTAAACTATTCATTGATGTGTGAATGCGATTGATTGTATGGTTAATGGTTTGATGATCAACGAGAATTAACTGACATTGTTGAGGAAGCGCCATGAGAGTTGGTAGCCTTGGATATGGGTATGTGTCATGACAGAGTGCACGAGTATATGGAATCTACATAGCTTGTGTTTATATGTGTGGCATGACGGAGTTCATGATGTTATTGGTAATTGCTTAAGATGAGCATGATGATGAATTGAATTCTATTTGTGATTATGACTATAACTGTGAATATGATTATGACTGCGATTATGAGTGTGGCCCTGCTTATGACTATGAATGTGTTGATGAACATATAAAAGCAATAACATGATATTAAGATGAGCAATGAATTGCATGAATTAATTTGACTCATTGTAGGATTATGAAAATAACTGTTGTAATTACTTTAGAATTTTCCCACTGGGCTTCAAGCTCACCCCTTATGTTGAAACAAGTGGACCATTAGAGAGGTGGCAAGATCAGGATGGGATGACCTTAACTAGCTGTGAATAAAACAAGGAGGCTTTAAGAATTAGGAATTGATGATGGAACTTTATAGATTTTGATAGTTGTGTTTTGACCATTAGTGGGCAGTGACAATATTATTGTTGGTTTAATTAGAATTTTGCTCATGATGGTGAATTTTAGTTTATGATTGTTGATTTAGTTAATATAAATAGTTTTAAATTTTTTAGACTTCTGTTGTATTTAGTATGCTCTGTTGTATCTTGGATTAATTGTTGGTTTGGCCGCATCCATAGTTTTGGATCCGAAGGTCATTTCCTTTGAAATCCTTGAGATCATATATCTTGGATTTAGGGAATGACAGATTGGTATCAGAGCTCTAAGTTTAAGTTACCTAGGGTGAAGAGAACATAGAAGTGAACATTAGGATTCACATGTATAAATTGTGTGTTGAGTACTCTGTATGAATTGTTTGACTTGTGTGAATTATTTGAATTGAGTGCTTCATATGAATTGATTGACTTGTGTGAACTGCTTTGAATTGAGTGTTGTGTGTGCATAATGTGGATTATAAGACTACTTGCGTGATTGTTGCAAGTAATGAAGCTAGGTTCTATAGAGTATAATGAAATCCTAGGACGAGAACATAGGAATTTATTGACCTAGGATCCACATCTATCAATTATGTGAAGTGTGTTTTCCCGTTTTGTTGTATGAAGTGTGGTTGTTTGATGTGGTGTGTTCATTATGCTTGTGTTTGTATATGAATGCACATATGTACGAGTACTACTAGTATGAAGACTTTGAACCATATGCTTGGAGACATATCAACTTAGGAAATTTACCTACAAATGTGTGTTTTGAATTCAATATGGACTGTGTGCTTTTGGTGTAAAGCTATGAAGAGTGTGTTGTACAGATATATAAAATGTTTCTATAGGAGTGTTAGCATAACATAAATTGTGTGATTACTGGTTAAGATCTCTATTAACGATAAGTTTAGAAACTTTAAAGTTGATAAATCTCAACATGATAACTTATGGTGATTGACTTGAACAGTGTAACTCCACTTAGAGTAAATTTTGGTGACTGTTATGATTATATATATAGACTGTAAAAGCATACTTATGTAAGGACCACTAAACTGTGTACCAAGATACACACCAATCTGGGAACTATGATTGCGGATTAGAATGTTTAAAATGCTAAGTAGGAATAACAAGCGAATTAAGATAATGAAGAGAGGAACTAGTCCATAAACCAATAGGATAAATTCTGGCTTAGAGTATTACTGTAACAGCTTGAATAATCCCTAAAAATTTTAACTTAAGATCTTAAGGTAAAATAGTAATTTGGTAAACTGGTAATTTAATTTCACTAATAAACTAGGATTAAAATTCATAAAATCCTTAATCTTATAAAACATGTTAGAAACCCTTAATTCATCTAAAACTAATCAGGTAAGCCAGATAAACTTAGGAAGCAGTGTGGGTCAGATAACTGGACTTGGTAAATAAATAGGAAATAAAATCAATTATTAAGATAATAATTGGTTTAGACAACTTAGAAGATTCATTTGGGAAGCATAAGTATAATCACTCCATCGGTAATTCATTAGGTGATCCATTGTAAAACATAGAGCTAGAAACCCAGTTTTGCGCCTGTAGTTGTTTCAAATTATAAGTTTGCCCTTAAGACTCTATAAATAGGCTTTTAACCTAACACACCTCATTTTGCTCATCCCATTCATGTGGAGCTCTTGGAGAAGAAGGGGAAACTCCAAACCCCCAGATCCAGGAGGAACACCCTCGGATGCGACCCGGCAACGCCCCAAGTTGAGTATTCTTTCAATGTTTTTATGTTTATTCATATTTTGGTGTCATGATTATGGGAGAAAATCATGTTTGATTGTGTTCTTCCTTTCCCCATGAAATTGGTAGTTAGATTCCATGTTTTAGGGATCCAACCCCATGCTTTTGAGAATCCATCCCTTGTAGATGACCTACATGAACCGATTCATTGATTTCAGTTTTCTAGGTTTAGGAATTTAGGGAGAAATCAGTAGATCCTTGTTTAGGCTGATCCCCTTGGCCTAGAAATCATTTTTGAAGCTTCCCTAGGTGATTAGTGACCCTTACACCAAATTTCACCCAAAAACACCTTGATCCCGAGCTTCGGCGACCTCCTCGGCTAGCCGAAGAGTCCGTCGAGTACCACTGGGAATTCCAGCTATTCTGGAAATGCCACCGAGTCTATTCTCAGCACACCGAGACCCCACCGAGCCACTTTTTGGAATTTGAGTTGGTGATGGATTTGACCTAATAGGACTCACCTGGACCAGTTCCCGAGGTCCCAACCCATTTGGCACATTTTTGCATTTCTCGGCTTGCCGAAGGTACGCCGAGCACCTCACCGAGAAGCACCTGTGGTCCGTTTGTTGAGTTAGGCCCTGAGCACATGTAATATCCCTAACCTAGTTGTTCTAGCATGTTTTTGGTGTTGGTAGCCTTGCCTAACCAAATATTACCCTTCATACTTAAGGTCTAGCCTATCTTGAGTTCGCCTAGTAGTGCGAGTTTCTTAGGAAACTTGTGTAAACAGCCCCAAACCCCTGTTTTGTGCATGACCAGGTATTGACTTTGACCTCATGTGTTACTATGTGATGGTTGACCCATGTATGTGGGTGATTGGTGTTGTTTATTGCCTCCATCTCCTTATCCTGTTAACACATGTATTACCTTATGTTTGATGCACGCATCATGCCAGCACTGATTATATCATATTCCTTTATGTTCAGATAATTATGTGTGATTAGAGTGTGATGTAATGCCTTAGTGTGTGTATGTCTTAGTGTTATTTATTGTCCTCATTCCTTAGACCTGCTTCATGTGTGTATTACTCCATGTTAGATGCCCATACCCTACCTACCTTGATTTTATCACATAACTTATGCTAGATAATTATATACATATATATATATACTTAGAGTGTAGTGTTGTGCACTCCTGCACCCTTTAATGTTTGCCTGATACTTATATCCTGCCTATACTTACTAGTCATATTTCCTCATGCTAGATACTTATACATGTTTAGAGTGCGGTATTGTGCATTATTGTACCCTTACTATTTGTTTGATGTTTATTTCCTGCCTACACTGATTATATCATGTTTCTTGCGTTTAGATGATTATTTATGCTTAGTATGTGGTGTTGTGCACTATTGTGCCTTGTAGTGTAGAATCACGGGACTATGCCCATGTGATTGTTGAATTGAATATATGACTATGAATCATTGTGTGTTGCATTAATTAATGGACTTGAATACTATGAGTTGCATATGGACCTTCCTGCTGTAATAGCTCAGTCTAATACCCGATGTGATACCCTTGGGTTTAGATTCACATATGAGATGAATTGACTTATTTAACCATTGATGTCCTATGAGTGGACTATGCTTGTTTGCTCCCAAGGTAAGGGATATGTTCTGTGTGATGATCCCAAAGGACTTATGGAAAGATGAAAGGTGAGGGAAGTTCACAATGTGATTCCCAATAGCTGAATCATGTTGTTTTCGCCCAAGCTAAGAGAGCCCTTGTGTTGGTATGCCTTGCAAACTTGTGGTAAGATAATTCCCGATGATGGTTCACAATGGTGAAACCTTGGAAAAAGAATGAATCGTGATACCCTTCTATTGGATGTAAATATGTATGATTCCCAGAGGTAGAAATATTGATTTCCCATGGAGTATTATTACCCACGATCAAAAATAAGTGGGAGGATTGTGCCTCCTTTATTGAAAAGCCTTAAAACTATGTTGCGCACATAGAATATCATATCCTTGAGAGTGGCCTTGTATTGGGGAGATGGTTCGAGAAGACATCTTGCTCAAAGACTGATGGATCATGTGGGAACTTACTATATTTTACATACCATACAACACCATTTGCACGTGCACTGCATATTCTATGTTGATATTATTTCAAGCATCAAGTGTATTACACACTTGATCTAATTTCCATATAGAATTAGGCATGTGGATACTATGATGTGGACCTTTGATTTAATACCAAGTGAGTTGGAGAGAACAATACATTGTGTGATCTCTGTTGTTTAGTATTTCACCACCAAATGCACAGATGCTATCTTTATCACATCAGGTATATATTATTTGCAATTTTCTCATAATATTGGGATATGAGTAAATACCTTGCATTAAGGACTACCCATCTAGGCTTTCCAGCTTATGTTTGTTGATTTATACTTTCAGGTCTTGGAGCTTGGTCACAAAGAGAGAGCCTGGGAAAGGGTATAGAAGACCTAGATTTAGTTGTAGAGTTGTAGTAGAATTAGACCTTCCTTTTTATTAATCTGTAATAGATTAGATTTTTATATTTCTGTTACTTAATTCTTACTAGAACTATTAAATTTCTTCCGCTTATGTTTTGATTATTGTTTTTCCACTCCCATAGAGATATGGGGTGAGAGTTATGAATTAAGCTTGAAAATCTCATAATTGGGAATTTCTAGTTTGGTTCGTGACAATTACCCAATACTAACTAGTGTTAAAGGAATAAATTTTAGGGGTTGTTAAAAGCTAGGAATAAGTTACAAATAATGTAAGAAACACTGAATGAACAGTGCTGAGATAAATTCTTATACTTAAGAAATGAGATTATTAGATCAGTCTCGGTTTCGGATCAGACTCATTAACTTCATGTAATTATGAATTGAAATATACCTTGAATTAAAAAGATATTTTTATGGGGAATTAATAAGAATTAATTTAGAAATTTTATAAAAAAAAATTAAAATAAAAATTTAATGAATTTTGGTCTCGGCAGGTAGGTCGGTAGCTACCGAGCCACCTACTGAGCGTGCGGCCAAGGTTAATGCCGAGCCCTTATAAGTAAAATGGTACCCTAATTTTAGTTGTAAAAGAAATCAAACCCTTAAGCCTTCTTCCAAGAATATCGCCAGAACTTCTAGGGTTTCCCCAAGTCTTCCTAAGGTCTACATCGAATCAATCCTTCTGGTAAGCTTCTTTGGATTTTCCTTGAATTTCTTCATATTCAAAAAAGACCTAGAAAACCGATGGCTAGAACCAAGGTTGCACAAGGCCCTCCTAAGAAGGCCAAGACCTCTAAGACCTCCACATCTAGGAGATCGGAAGGCCCATCTTCTTCTTCATATCACTCTTCAGACCTTATGGGAGATGATTCCCCACCACCTAGAGCAGAGCAAACCCCTAGGGTTGAGACTACCGAAACCTCGGTTGTACCCAAACCCAATGAGTATGCGGGTAAATAATTAATCATCGAAAAGAGGGTGATAAAACCCAACATGGCGCACTATGGTGTAATAGAAGCCCCTTCAAACCATAGGATGAGAACCCATCCTACATTGGGGTGGAGGTGCATACTCCTCCGTCGTCACTGAGATGTACTCTCGCATCACCAACTTGAACTTCGACTCCATGAGTATCACCTTCGACATGTACGATGTTACCAAACGCCTAAATCTTCAACTAGTGTCTACGCTTATGCGCCTCCCCATAAACAACTCTATTAGCAACATCCCCGACATCGATGAGGAGGAGAAAATAGAGATCTCCAAAGTTCTTTGTGGCAAGAGAATACAAGGGAATAGCGACAACTCTCTTAGTGCCACCAAACTTAAACTCATTTATCTCATTCTTCACAAACTCTTTGTGACCAATGTCTATCCTCGTTCTGGGAATGCGACAGAATTCACTCCCTTCATGGTATCTGTACTTCATAAGGTGGCCATAGGCCAAAGACTCTGCCTTCCTTCCATGATCATCACGCATATCATTCGATATGTTCGGAACAAGAGAAAAGGTGCCTTGCCTTTTTCTTGCCTGATGGGTGCGGTCGGCAAATTCTGGGGTATTCCTTTGCCAGACCCAAAATCCAGCATCACCACTCCACCATTCGGATCGTCAAATCTTGTTAGGATGGGCTTACCAAGGATAGTCGGTCCCAGAACTTCCAGTTTTGGTAGAGAGTTAATAAGAACGGCCAAGTTATTCCCCACAATGTTAGGGGGCCAAAGAACTTCCAATTTTGATAAGTCCTAAGAGCCACAAGATTGGTCAATAAGGTTTTCTAACTTTCCAGTTCCACTGGTCATCATTCCAATGAGAGGTGGAGAAATTAGAGTGGTTGTTTGGGAACCATCCAGTATCATAGATTTTAATATCATTACCATTTTCAATCTGCCAAGAGAGGCTAGATTTGATGTGCTCAATTTATTTGCACCCACTCTCATGCTAGAATCATAGGATTTCTCAGATGCCCCAGCGTGGTCGGCCGAATCCACCGGCGAGAAAGGGATGGGGCAGCTATTTAGGGTATGATTAATAACCCCACAAGAGAAGCAGAAGGGGATATATTAAAATCAAAGTTAATCCAGATGCCCTCACCCTCAACCGCATCAAGGGAAATGCCCAAAGGGATGCTTTAAGAAGGTTGATTCTAAGCTTAACACTAGTTAACTTAAATTCATTAGACTCACTGGGATCTCCAAGTCTAGGACCTTACGAAAGTTTTCCATAAGCTCACTAACGAAGCTTTCATCTTGGTAGTTGTGAACTACCCCGGGTCGGGTGGACCCCAGATAGATCGGATAAATTAAGAGTCACCACCATTCATTGAGTTCAAGTGTGAATGGCCACCCATGGGTTGGTCTTTTATCTTAAAATAGACCCAAAAATAAGCTTTTAAGCAAGGTCTAACCAGATTGGGTAGGGAGGTTTATTTAAGAGAGCGGGAAGGTGTGAGGCACCCCCTCTCTTCCGGTTCAACCGGTTACCTGGTCTAATTCTATTTGGCCAACTAAAATAATAAAATAATAAAATAAACCTAGAAAGTATTTTTTTTTTTTTTAAATAGCCTAAAAAATAAAATACCTACATTCCTAAATGCAAAAGCATCTAACAAAAAAAAAAGAAATTCATAAGATGCCCTAAAAACCTAAGGATCTCAATAATAACCTAATCCTAAAATAAATAATTATAAAAAATAATCTAAAGATGATAAAAATGTGAAAATTAAAATCTAAAAATCTACATGAACAAACCGGAAATAACCAGGATTCACGACAATAGCATTTAACAAATAAGTATTTTGATTGATTGAAGTAAATCCAGAATTACTAAAAATGGGCAGCAAAAGAAAATGAAATTATAACCCATTCATAAATTTATCAAAGAAAATTTCTGCACATAAGCATGAGATTCAGAAAAACTAAATACTAACAATCCCAATCAAATATTTTGAACTACTGAAAGTTCTCTTAGTTTACAGCTTTAACAAGAACTAAATAAAAGAAAAATTACTAGAAACTGACCTGTGTTTGCAGCTCACAATTTTGCCCTTCGGATCTCCAACTCGACTGGAATCGGCTTGAGCATTGGTTGTCTTTGATTCTGATTTGAAAATGGGGTTTGGATTTGTATGATGGAGAAGATGAAGTTCTGATTCTATAGGTTCGGATTGGCTTTTTGAAGAGATTAAAAGGGATTTTCGGGTTGAGTTTTAATGGGGATTTTCGAATGGGGAAGGATGAAGTACATTCCCCATCCTACCCTTCACATCAAACCATTTTTTTGAAAACCCTAAACAAAAGTTTTTTTTTTCTTTTTGTCATCCCAAACACCTACTAATGGCCCTTGATTCTTTCTTTTCTTCAAAATTTCTTTTTTACTTCAAAATGTATTTTATTAATTTAATTTTAAATTAATAAAATAATAATAATAATAATAATAATAATAATAATAATAATAATAAACGGATCAACGCGAATTTGGCAAGTTGGGTCAAGTTCGACCCATTTACCTACGGGTTGATGAAACCTAAACCCAAACACAACTCATTTAATAGTTATTGTCGACCCTAACCTGTTTAGTCGGGTAGACTTGGCAAGTTGGGTCGTAAATTGCCGGCTCTATCCCCATACACAATGTTCCACATTAAGAGAAAAGGCCATTTAGCTTCAAGTTTTTGGATATAAGCAGCAGAGAGTTTAAATCTAAGGGTGGATCTAGGTGGGATTAGCATATTGCTAAATGTTGAGGTGAGATTCTCCATAAAAGATAAGAGAAGGAAAGTAGAGATAAAAAAATAAAGATTGTGGATGGTCAAAAGGAGGGGGATAGGGCAAGATAAAACGTTGAAAGTTTTTTTAGCACGAGAGAGAAGGGGATAAAATGGAGGAAGGTAAAGGGAGGAAAGATAGGAAGGAGTAAGGCAAAGATTGGAGAAGGGGTAAAGAATGAACCAAGCTAGATACAACTGTTCGAAGCTGAGGGAGAGGGCCACAGAGCTTACTCAACCATAACAAGACAAAGGAGAACATGTCACATCCCGGATTCTAGGGTACATCTCACCTATCTCAGGGGATATTGCAGTGTCCCAGAACGTGAAAGTGTAATTAAATAATGAAATTAAGGACTAATGTGAAAATTTAAGAAAAAATAGGAGAGAAAATATAATTATAAGTTAATTAATTGGGATTTAAGGCCTAAGTCATAGACTGGTCGTTTGGCTCAGGTAGGATTAAGGAATGAGGGAATAAGAATTTAAAAAGAGAATAACTAATTAGAAGTTGAGCAATTTAATTGAATTCAAATTAGATTACTTGGAAAACTAGGATTCTCCGTCAAAAAGGGGAAAGAAACCCATACGGTTAAGGGAGAGAGGGAGATGAGGAGATTGAGAAGGAAGAAAGAAAAGAAAGAGAGGGAGGGAAGAGAAGAAAAGAAGACAATACTGTAGAAAGAAGATGGCCAGAGAGAAGATAGCTAAAGAGGGGAAAGCTAAAGGAAAGAAAGCAAGTAGAGGAGGAAAGCATAAGGTTGATCCTAAAGAAAGGAAAGAGAGAAGTAGGTTGATCAAACAAGCTATGAAGAGGCAAGAGAAAATAAAAGAGAATAGGGATGACTATGATGCTCCAGATCCAATTCTACAGGATCAACAAGTAGGGATTTCTTTAGTTTCTACAGTAATCGTGTCTGTAGAATGTAATAATTCTATAGAATAATGCATATAGGTCTATGATAGTGCATGTTGTTTGAAATTTTGCATGATTCCCTTTGAATCTTACATGTTGTGTTATGAAATTATCCATGTTTGTTCAATTATGAAAATTGAGAATAAATTCTAGTTTTTGAACTTTGATTCATGAGAATTTAGTGATTTGATCATATTAATCCTTGAATTGAAGTTGGGTTCTATTTATGGCATGTTGATTTGGTTTATAATAGTATAAATTGTGGTTTTTGATGTTTAAAAACATGAAATTATGTCTGTGGAAGTTTGGGCACGAAGCCCTATGAAGAAAACCAATTTCTAGGTTGAATTGCCTACTCGGTAGGTAGCTCGGTAGCTGTCAAGGTCACTTACCGAGCAGACTAAACTCTCGGGTCCTACTACCAAGACTCGGCAGCTGCCGAGGTTGTTGCCGAGGTCCCTCGGTAGGTAGCTCGGCAGCTATCGAGCTCCAAAAGACCCCAAATTTCATGGGAAAACCCATGAGAGTATTTTTGTGTGTGTGTGTGTATGTGTGTGTGCGATCTTGGTTTGTGTGCGAAGTACCTGTGTGAGATTTAGTGCAACAAAGTGTGTAAACTGCCTAGTTTCAATATGAACTGACTATGTATGGTGTGATATTACATGTGAAAGTGATTCTAAAATGATTGTACCATAACATGAACTATGTGGTATGAAGTTAGGGTGAATAATGATCCTAGTTTGGTAAATTGTTGTGTGTACGGTATGTGGTGAAGTGTTTGAGAGTGATGCTAGAGGTACTCACTGGTGATCCTTTTGTTGTGTGTGACACAAGATGTATGTGCTGATTGTTTATGTAAAAGTGAATTTCCTACCTTGGGTACCATCCTGAAAGGAAAGATGGTAGATTTCCTACCTAGGGTACCATCCCCTGAAATGAAAGATGGTGGATTTCCTACCTTGGGTATTATCCCCTGAAAGGAAAGATGGTGGATTTCCTACCTTGGGTATTAACCCCTAAAAGGAAAGAGGATGGCATTTTCTACCTTGGGTTGTATCCCCTAAAAGAAATGGATATTGACAATGACTTGATTGTATCGGTAGATTCTGGACAGTGTTCTCAGCAGATAAGTGGATGGAATTCATGGTTGGGCTTGATCATAGTGTTCGTTTGCGTTTGATTGGTTTGCACGATTTTCATTGAATTATGTGCAACTTTGGTGTGAACCTGAGTATCTTCTATGAGATGATAATTGAATGTGATTATTGGTAATTATGAGTAGAAATAGTTTAATGGGTAATTATGAGATGTCAAGTAAACTATGCTTGTGGCTAATGGTGTGGTATGTATGGTGTGACCAATGGTAAGGAATTGTCATTGTATTGAAGGTGCCATGGAAGTTGGTAGCATTATAAATTCTAAATTATATCATAATGGGATCGTGAGTGTTTGGTATGACTGTGATTGAGGTAAGTATTATTGTAACTGCAAGTTAAGTGACACGTGAGAAAGTCAAGAATGGACTTGTGTTGAGTTGAATTGTATAATGTAGAGTTTTATGTATGCTTCAAAGATTGTAATATGACATGTTTATGAAGAATTGTCTATATGTACACTAATAGTATTTGCTGCAATTACTACAACCCTTACTAATGTATCCGTAGCAATTTCAATTAGTGGCGCTTTTAATAGCGGTTATTTAAAACTTCGGCTAAATAATATACCTTTAGTTGCGGTTCTTGGTTCCGACACTAAATATATGTTTTAGTTGCGGTTATTGACACCGCAACTCTAAATAACCTCTAGTTGCAGTTATCTAAACCGCAACTAAATACTGATTCAGCGTCGGTATCTAAACCGCAACTAAAGACTGCTTCAGCGTCGGTTATCTAAACCGCAACTAAAGATAGCGTCAGGAGTGCGACGACAACTAAATGCAATAAAACGGTTATTAAACCGCAGCTAACTTATTTATTTTTTAGCTACGGTTAAACTGACTGCAGCTAATTTAATAATTGTTTTTATTTTATTTTATACAGTTCAGTTCTATTTCACTCTTCCACCTGATAAAAGACCAAAATATATATCTAAAAAAAAGAGAAGAAAAATATATACATAAAAATAGCTAGACTGCATGATGAAGGAAAATATATACATCAAAATAACTAGAACATGTTAAACAAAAGTGTGTCTACAAATTGAAAAAAATAAATCCAAAAACAAGCAACATATATAGTTCCATGATAAAGATCGCCCAGCTCGC
>JAUPMG010291282.1:5786-17523 GCA_031762675.1 Pachysandra terminalis | reverse complement strand
TTGGGTGGAGAGTCCCCCTCTACTTTGTAGTCTCCTTACTACTTTCATTTCAATAAACTTACCTTCCAAAAAAAAAAAACATATTAAACATGCTTTCATGTAATCAAATCATCAAAATACAATGCAAACACCCAAAAAACATAAATACAATCACATGAACTCATAAAAGGATTGTACAGTAAGAATTAACCTACCTGATCTGATCTCAGGGAATCAAATATCACCAAGGTCTTCTTCTCTTCCTCTCTTCCTTCTTCCTCCTTTGATCTCTTCCTTTGGCACTACAACAAGAACTAGGATTTAGTTTTCCATAACTAAACCCTTTCTCTCTTCTTCTCTCTTCTCTCTCTCAATCTCAGATTTGAATCTAACGTTTCCAGCTTTAGGAAGGGAAGGGAATATTTATCTATTTCCTTGCTCTCCTCCTAAAGCTAATCTAAATCTAATTCTCATAGCCTAGTACATATAGATTTGAAAGACAAAATCTAAAATAACTAATATTACCCCATTAAGATAATAATTATATTAGGGCCCCACAATAATAACTTTAATTATTAAAATAACACTTATACTGGTGAAGTGGGTTTTGTAATGGAAAAATAAATTAGAAAAGACCTTTGACAGGTAACATAAATGAACCAATACAACCACCCTTCCAGAGAAGTAGGTAAGGAGAGCCTGTCTCAAGACAGCTTAAACCGTCACGCAACCATTTTGCCAAGAGTGTTCTTCTCAAATATGACATGTGAATAAGACAAAGAAGAGACAAGGGAAAGAAATATTGAACTATCTGATAAGTCAAGTTGGAACGCATATCTCAGAGCAAAAAACCCACAGGAGTTCGAGTGACTCGAAGTCTATAACATGTATTGAGAAATACACTGACTTTCCCCTTTCTCTCTCAATGCCTTTACTCACTGTTGTCTTTTACCTCTTAAATTCTCAGATATTCAAAGATTCTCCGGATTGCCTTTAATGGAGGATACATTCTGCTATTTATAGGGAATTTAGCCACTCAAATTAGGACAAATGTCAATCTGTCAAGTGTCCAGAGAGGAGCTTATAAATATCCCATGCATTAAAACATATCCTAAATGCCACGTGTTTTTTAACACGCCGAAGTTATTTCCAGAAAATAGGATGAGTCACTCAAACTTTAAAACTTGCTCTGTGATAGGTTGCTTTAGATCTAGAAGAACACGGATTGAATGACACGTGTTGCATGCATAAAAATCTAAAATCAACATTTCCATTCTTTCCGCCATTCCAGATAAGACAAAACCCCATTTAGATAAGTTAGACAATAGATATTATAAGTAGCTGAGGTTTTATCATGTGCTGTTCATTCTGAGGAATCTATCTCAATCAACTTTAAAGTAAAGGAGTCACTTCAATGTCATAAATGCCTTTCTGAATTAGTATATCTCGAAGGAACTCCCTTTGGCGGCTATTTTCCTTCGAAGGAAGCCAAAATAACTATATTTACAAGGTGATTAGTATATTCTCGAGTTACCTATATAGAGAACTCGAAGTTGAGTTTCTCAGCAGGGAACTCGTTTTCATGACCAATAGTCTGTGTAAAGAAGAGCTTACCTTGGAATCCTTTAAACTTTATAGCTACAGTAACCAATCCGAGTGCCCTCAACTTTAATGAAATCAGAAGTAAATATGCTCCCTTGCGAACTCCTTTAAAGTAAAGTGGGAGAAAGTCTCTCAAAGTACATAGGAAACCATCTTCAGGAACTACTTCTGGAGATGGTTGAAATTTGACTTCTGAAGCACTTTTCCCTAGGGATTTGCTTTTAGAAGTCAAAGTATTTTATCAAAAATATTATTTGAAGTCAATTCCTAAGGATAAATAAGAGTGACTTCGAACTCTACTGTGTAATTTGAATGCATTTAAGAGTGCATTAGAGAGTGGTAACCCATATTTTTGTCCTTTGAAGGGGACAAAATCTGTAGTCTTTTTTTAAGGTGACTAACCTTCGAATTCACTATCTGGAGGTGGTTAGCCTTCGAATTCATTTTAGTAGGACAAAATATACCTCCTTTGAGTTCACCATTTGGAGGTGGTTAGCCTTCGAGTTAACCATCTGGAGTTTGTTAGCTTTCGAATTCACCATCTGGAGGTGGTTGGCCTTCGAATTCACCTTAGCAGAAGGAAGCATACTTGATTAGCGGTCCTTTCGAGAAAAAATATAATAAATGATCCTTTGAAGTCTACGGATATGATCCGTGGGCGACTTCTAAATTGGATGGCATAAAAGGTGCCCTCGAAGATCTCTCTTCAAGGGAATTACCTTTGAAACATGAGATAAGGATATAAAAGCATTCGAAGTCTCTTCTTGGGAATGATTAGATGTGACTTCGAGGTTTTATTTGAAGTTTCATATATTTGAGGAGTCCATTAGGGGTAGTATACCCCTGTATCTATCCTTTAAGAGGGATAATGTCCTTTAGAGGGAATGAAAAAATCACTATTCCTTCGGTCATTTAGATGGCAATATCCTGTTCCATAAGGAATGTAAATCCTTATTCCTTTGATTACTCCGAGGGCAGTTAGCCTGTGTCTGTTAGGCGTTGGACACGTGGCATTCCCCCATAAGTTGTTATTAAAAAAAAGGTTGCTTCTCCAATAAGCTTTCCTTTTTGGTGATAAGGACGGTCAGATATCTCTAAGTCGTTTCAAATATTACCTTTTTGCCAAACGGTCTAATCAACATGCAACTGCTATTGATAGCTGGCACGTGAAAAGTGGCTGTATAGCAGGTAACAACTTTATTGAATGATTCAGTGTATGCGACTATACCCAGTAAACGTGTATGCGTGCACTCTAGATAACGCTACGTGTTTAAGGGGATTAATTAGACCGCCTAATCACCAATAGCTCCCAGGTCTCTGTTTTCCTATGTAAGAGAGGAAAACATGAGATCGAACCTTGAGAATGGCGAGCATTAAATGCGTGTCCTTTGAGGTAGTGCGTTTTAAATGTGGGCTATCATGCGTTGCGGACGTATTGATTGTCTTTTGGGATTATGCTAACCGCCAAAAGTACCTTTTGAATTTATGCAAAGAAATCGCCATTCTTCTATAAAAGAGTTCCTTTGAAGAAGAAAACTTCCTGCAACCTGAGTTTTTGAGCTTTCTTTGAACTTTCTGAATTTTCTGACTTCTTGCTTTTCTTCTTCCTTTAGCAACCATCACAATGGGACCTAAGAAGATTACCGCCGGGAAGAAGGTAGACACCAAGTTGGTGGTGTCTAAAGATTCTTTCTGAGAGGGAGTTAAGCACTGTTAGGCGTCTGATGCTGTTTCAAGCAAAAAGTGTCTACTCTGCCCTTACACAGAAAGTGATTGGATGGAGGTGGGGTTTCCTCGTCTGAGCACAACGCCTGTATTCCGCTGTGAGAGGGGAGATTACCCTCTGTCTGAGGTCGGATTCTGGTAACATTTCAACCTTCCTCCTGGCTGGTCGGAATGGGTGGCTCACATCATGGAGAATGGTGACTACCAGAGGCTTTTGGACGCTGCTGGAGTGTTAGAGGTGATCTGGGATTCTGTGGGAGATTTCCACAGGGACTATGAAGCTTTGAAGCAGTTTGTCCTACAATGGGATCCGGAGGACCATGTCTTTGTGACTGCCTTCGGGGAGATCATATTGACTTTGGAGGACGTCGCCGTCCTCCGTTACCTCCTAATAATAGGGGATGAAAATACAGGGGCTAAAGCCTTGAATGATGCTGAAGAGCTCGCCGTGAACATGCTGAAGGCACGTATGAAGAAATCCATGAAGAAGTCCATGTTCAAAGGGAGAGGCGAGAGACAAATTTCAAAGTACACCTCGAGGGATGGGTAAGATATTTCTGGAACGAGGAGGAGACCCCGAAGGCAAGAAGCGTCTCCATCAAGAGATGCTGGGGTGAAGGCTTGGACAGCGTAGTCCATTTGGATGCCTTCATCACTTTTTGGATAGCGAGGTTCATTCTGGAGGGATACCCTGCTGACAAGGTGTCTGAAAGGGTATTCCCTCTGGCAGTGAAGATAGCAAGGGGAATTCGAGTGCCCCTTGCTCCATTGTTCCTGGGATCACAGTATGAGCACATTGACTTACTTAGTGAGGATTTGGCTTGAAGTCGAGGGGAGAGGTTGGTGGAGACTTTAGTGGACGCTAACTTCTTGCAACTGTTCCTATGGGAGAGGTACAACAGATACGCCCCTATCAAATTTTCAATGGTTGAGAGTCAACTCACTACCATGGGCTTGGATTTAGCCCCTCGAGCGCTGGTGTGGTCCGGGATGAAGCCAAAGCGGAATGTCAGACGGTCCGCAGTGGTAGACGTGGAGGCGGAATTCGAATTCCGTCCCTACCGCCGATGAGGGATCAGGCTGTTGCAGCCCAATGGCACCATGTTGGAGGGAGAGTTCCCTTGAAACACCAATGCCTGGCACTTGCTGAAGCCGGAGGATAGGGTCTTTTTGGTCACTGTGTACCCTGGGTACCTGCTGAGCTTTGCGAGGGAGCATGGAAGTAGCTACCTAACGTATAATCCCCACCGTGTGCTGCAGCAATTCGGAATGGATCAAATTGCCCCTCCTTGCAACATTACAAGAATAACAACCTCAGAGCTTGCAATGGAGCGGGTGGGGCAGAGATTCTCCAAAGCACATGTGTGCATGGGGATGCCTGAGAACTGGGAAGTCATCCCTTCCTCTATAGACAGAAACGGCAGAGTTTCTCAATGGTGGCTGGACTACTGGCATAATGCCTTGAAGCATTTGGATGAGTTCTGCATTAGCAAGGCTGTGAAGTCGAAGGCAGACTTCAGTGGAGCTAAGGAGAAGAGGCTAAATAAGGTAGAGAAGAACCATCGAATTCAGACAGGGGATGGTCATCCCACCCTTCATGAGACCCCAGGTCACCTTCTGATCATAGATATTTATGAAGGGAAGAATGGAGGAGGAGAGGAATTTGCTTAGGCTTTTTATAAGGCCCATGTTGTCCCGCCTGAAGGACAAGAAGAAGAAGAAAAAAAAGGAGAGGAAAAGGAGGATGAGGACAAAGATGAAAATGTCCCCATAGGGGGAACTCCTAATTCATAGGAGAACTCGAAGTGCCAAAGTTCCAAGGATTCCTTCTTTTTCGAGCGTCCCCTCACCTTCAGGGTCAATAATCTTTGACCGGGTTCTCCCAGAGGGGCCTCTTCTTGCAAGGGAAGTGTCAAGCCCTCCAAAGGAGCAGTGTACAAGGGTGAAATCCACTACTGTCCACACTCTGAAGGTATGTGATTTATCCATGTACTTCATTCTTCTGTCTTGATTTCTCCAGTATGTACTTGTTACTGATTTTGTTTGGTTGATCCTTTGGTATACGTCAACTGGAGGAGTAGGAGAGGGGCTTGAAATAAGTGACTTTTCATTCATGTCCCCTCCAAAGCAGCCTGTAGGGCAGAGTTCCTGGGTGTTAGCCAGGACCTCAAGGGAGGGAGCAGCACCTCAGACTCTTACTAGCAGAGTCCCCTCTCCTTTAGACCAGCCTTCTTCAAGTTCTCTTGTCAGCAGGGTCCTTCCTCCCTTGGGAGGGCCTGCTGCTCGAGTTCCTGTTAGCAGGAGTCCACCTCCTCGCCAGGAGACTGCCGCAGTTGGTACTTCGAGAGTTCCTTCTCCATTGTTCGAGGGCTCGTCCTTAAGTAAGTAACTTCCTTTATATGAGTTAACTGTTTAAATGTCTTTCTTTTACTGACTTTAGCATTCTTTTCTTGTGTAGCTCCTGTAGGGAGACAGGAAGGAAGAGTTGGGGCTAGGAGACCTCAAATTACCCCTCCTACCTTGCCACAGAGGGACCTTGGAAAGGCTCCCATGGGAGGGGTACAAGAGAGGGAGATCCCTAGGGTGAGCAGGAGTCCTCCTGTCCCCCCAACTGTGACTTCTGGTAGTGTCACTGCTAGAAGAGAACAGGGAGGAGAAGCCTCAAGGACTGTCTCTGATGAGGCCTTTGCGGTTCTTCCCTTGGTTATTGTCTATCCCCTCTCAGATGTAAGTTTCCCTTTCTTTCGAATGTTGTTTGCTTGTTGTATGTTAGGTAATTCTAACATTTCTGTTTCTTGTAAGATGATGAGGATGAAATAACATCCCCTATTCCTTCGAATATTAGAGAAGGAGCAGGGAGTGTAGATGAAACATCTCCTCATATACAGAAGGAAGTTGAGGTTGCTGCTACAAATAAAGAGGATGAGGTCACTTCCAGACCTCTACCCGTTCCCACGGAGGTCACAACTATACATATTGAAGTGGTTTCTCTTGTACCTGCTGCACCAGTCCAAGATCTTGCTATTCCTGTTGATGATCCTGTGAGGCCAAATGCTAAAGAAGTATCTGAAGTCATCCCTCCGGTGGAAACAGAAGCTAAAGTGTTGTCTTCCCCTCCTGTAGCTCCTACTCAGACTCGAGTACCTGCAGAAGTTCCTGCCACTGAGGCCACAACTCCAATTTCTGAAGTGGCATCTTCTTTTTGTGTGAAACAGAAGAGAGAATCCTTTGCTGTACCAGCCATCCAGAAGAGGAGAGAGTTGTCCCTCGATCCAGTAGACGATCCTGATGAAATGGAGATGAAATATTATATGGATCTGATCAGGGTGACCTATGGAGATTTGCTGCCAAAGAAAGCCTTGCCAAGTCAGAAGTTCATAAGCTTTGGATATAGGTAATTACGCAGGCTTCTGGAAATAATGAGTCGCCGAAGTCTGCATAATATTATTGCTGAAGACTTGGAGGATTAGGGGAAGGCCATGGCTTGTCTAAAACAGATGGACTTTTAGGTGGAATGGTTGGTGAACTAGCTGGAGCAGCTAGAGACCAAAGTGGATAAGTTCAGCAAGGTAAAAGAACTCGAGACTACTAACCTGGTGGAGACAGAGGAGGTGAATACGCTTCGAGGGATCTTTGAAGGCTTTCAAGCAGATGTGAAGGAAATGGAAGAAGAAATGGCTTGTCTTGAATTCCTGATGAGAAACTCTGCTATGTTACTTGCAAAATTCAAAAAGGCAGCAGAGGATGCAGCTTGCGATTTATCCAAGGAGCATGTAAAACTCATGGAGGCATAGAATGCTCTTATGAGGGCGAGCATTCCAGTTCCAGGAGCTTCAAGGCTAGGACAGCTCGATGGGGCCTTTCAAGGCTAGGACAGTAGTTATATTTTCTTTTCCTTTGTAATGTACTTTTGATGTATAAGATAGATTTCTTTTGTAAAGACAAATCCATTCATATACTCAATAAAAATAGTTTCTCAACCACTTCTTATTTACAGTCTCTTCAGTTGCATTTTCTTCCAATGGTATAATCTTGTAATATCCTGAAGCTTGAGCAAAAGTGACTTCAACGGGTCTTTCCCACTTAGGTGCTTGATGGCATTACTCCGTACATACCAAGTCGCTCGTAGGACCAGTTCACCAACTTGAAAACTCCGGGGTCTGACCAGCTTGTTATAGGCTTGAGCTATAATTTGATGATAATGCAAATTACTTTCCAATGTTTTTTTCCTTTTCTCATCCAAATTGTCTAACTCCAGAGCACGTATAAGAGCAAAGTCTTTGAAATCCCAGTCCACTCTGCTTGCATGCAGGATCCTTACTGAGGTAACAAGTAATTCAACTGGAAGGAGGGATTCTGCTCCAAATACGAGGGAGAAAGGAGTTACATTCGTAGCCCGCTGTTTGCTCACCCTATATGCCCATAAGACTTGAGGTATAGACTCATTCCATCTTGCAGGCTGATCATACACCATTTGCTAATGATTTTGATCAGAGTCTTGTTGGTAGCTTCAGCTTGAGCATTCTCTTGAGGATAATAAGGAGTAGAATTGTTATGATAAATCTGATAATAAATTGTCGTCTCTCTAACTGGACTATTAAGGAAGGACGTTCCATTGTCTGTAATGATCCTTCGAGGTGGACCAAACGGAAGGACAAGGTTATGTAGCTACTAAGATCCAAGAATGTCCTCTCCTACTTCTAGGATTAATAGGTCCAATCAGATCTAGGCCCCAAGTATGAAATGGCCATGGAGTAATGATTGACTGTATTTCTTGAGAAGGTTTATGGGGAATGTTATCTTGGACTTGACACCTCACACACTTCTTCAAAAAGTCAGTTGTGCCTGCTTCCATTGTAGGCCAGTAATATCCCAAGTCTTGGAGCTGCTTGTACATTTTCCTCTTTCCTTGGTGAGGTCCAGATGTACCGCCATGGACTTCTCGAAGGACAATGCATATTTTCTGAGTGCTAAGGCAACGCAGAGGGGGTGTCATTGAAGCTCCTTCGATAGAGTTCTCCTTGTTCCATATAAAATCTGATGACCTTCCGCTTGAGCTGTTTAGCCTCAAACCGATCTTTTGGTAGATCCCATCTCTAAGGTATCTGATATACAGTTCCCTCCAGTCAGCGTGTTCATGAATAGGGAATGCGTCTGCAACATCAGGAGTGTCGCGGCCCAGATCCCAATGCCCGAATCACTAGTTAGGTGGCACGGATCACGAGGTGCGACCTTCGAGTTCCCTATTATGGAACACGAATCACCAACATACATCCAAAGTTTCAAGAGTAAAATCAACTCAAGTAAACGAAAATCAGAGTGCAGAAACAATAACTATAAAATGAATCCCAAATACGGCTTCAGAAGAGCCTAAATCCCAAGTTAAACAAGCAAACTAGAACTGATCAAATCCTATTACATCAATTTAAATCCAACATAATGACATAACTAAATTAGCACTTCAAGTCAAAGTCCATGACTGTCTCCCACATCACCTCAACATGTGACATGAAACATTGCAGTAAGCTTAGAATGCCCATGTAAGAACTAACTCTGTCATCCACCCTCATGGAATAATATTAATCCCACAATCCATAATAATATAACAACAATGTCATGCTACACATCACAAATTCATAATGACATAACTGAACAATCGATATTACATGCACAACATATACAGGCACACAACAACAGTTAATGAAAAGAATGTAAATGGAATTGGAAATGCTCAATACACGTGATGTAACACACAACATGAATGTAATCTAATGCAGTCCTACTCCGGTGATCAGCCGGTTCCAAGTTACCTTGGCATCCATTTTACTACAGCTGGAAGACACTCTCATATCATGTAATCACTATTACAGGGTATTCATTTTACCTATAGCTGAATACTACTCTCATAAGTCCCACGTGTACATCGTGGTTTTGTAGGATTCGCAACCTACCGAGCTCAATTCCCGAAGCTATTTCTCAGTTTGTTCCTCATGCATCTCGATGCATGGATGGGTCACACTAGGACCATGTCATATAACATATCACATTCACCACTTGGTAATACGTTTCCCCAACCATATCACATCTCGATCCGTTGCTGCCCGGTTGACCCGGACGAGCTATCAAATTCACATACTTGTCCATCGCTGCCTGGTTGATCTAGACAAGCAGAACAAATCTTCACTATCAAGTTCACATACTTTGTCCATCGCTGCCTGGTTGATCTAGACAATCAAAATAAATCTTCACTGCCACTATCAATACACAATATCTTGTGTGCAAGGTCGACTTACCAGCATTCTGCAGCATGCTAGCCTCACGATGGACCCACCCATGAAGACATGCGTGGGGGACACAACGCCCCACAATATCTTGTACCAATTGGTCAAGTATCAGTAGAATTCGAGTGATAATATCCTTCGGAAACTACCCGTGCGCCCATACAAACGAACAATCCGCTAAACATCATCAAAAGTACCCTTTCCACACACAGTGAGATTGCCAGTGATAACATCCTTCGGAAACTGCCTGTGCGCCCATACATACGAACAATTCGTTGGGTGCCATCACTAGTATCCATACACAAGTAATAACAATATAACTACCATAATCAGTATAGGCATATCAACTTTGGATCCATATGATAGTTTCCATCAGAAACTATCCGTGCGCTCGTACACACGAATAATCTGCTGGAGACCATCATAAGTATCTCATTCACAACTTATGTATAAGGTCTGGTCAATTGGTTTGAGTGTGTGTCCAACCTTCCAAACTTGGTTTCTTCAGGTGGGACAAAGCCTAATAACCCTCCTTTGTTAGTACATACTATACTCCAAACATCAGATCCAAACCCCTTCTAAAAATTACCTAAATAACCAAAACAACTTCCGTCGGTAGGGTGATTGATGTACCGACGCCTACCGATCAATTAAGGTTTGGATGTCTAGTCTTCATTGGTAGAGTGGTTGGTGTACCGACACCTACCGAGGTGCTACAGTAGTCCCCTGTCAGTAGGCTTGTCGGTGTACCGACGCCTACAGACCGCTATGGTCTTTCTAACATATTCCATTGGTAGGGTGGTCAGTGTACCGACTCCTACCGATGTGCTACAGTCTCTCTAAACATACTCCATCGGTAGGTTGGTCGGTGTACCAACGCCTACCGATGCACTACAATAGCCCCCTATCGGTAGGGTGGTCGGTGTACCGACGGGAACGAATCTGGGTTATTTCAACTTCGATGTACACTTGGTATTTTGGTCACAACTTTCTAAATTCTTATTGGAATTTCCTCAAACTTGTTTTGTTGTGTTCCTAACGAACATGGGAATCATAATAAAATATAAAATAAATTATGAAAAATGTTCAGATAGGTTCTTAAATCAATTATTTAGGTTTCAGAAATACATCATTTGATACCAAAACCAAACCTATTCATCTCTAATGATCCGTTAACATCTAAATAGCCATATTGAGCATGCAAAATCATACAACAAATCATTTTACTACTTACACACAAGATCATCGTGAATTTAGTTCATTCATAATGCTTTCAAGGGATCACGCCTACGAATCATATATATGAACAATCCAAACAGAAAGAGAACATATTATTCCATGAAAACTATACAGAGTAAGGAACTTACCTCTTTCTTTGTGATTAGTTGTTGGTATGTGAATCTCTACTTCCACCTCTCTTCTCCTTATTTCTCCTCTTAATTTTCTTCCTCTCTTTTCTTCTACCCAAATTTGCTAGGTCAGTTTCTCAATTTCTCAGATGCTCTTCTTCTCTCAAGTACAACCAGAATCAATCTCCCTTCTTCCTACGTTGGAAGTTAGACATATTGGGGCTTCTCCCTAACTTCTATCCTATCTTCTTTCCACGTTTTAGCCACGTCCCCAAGTCTCTTTCAATGCAAAGACTCTTTCAAAGCACGATTGTGCGTTTGAAACTTGTGTCTTAGATCCTAAATTACTAAGTTCACCCAAACTAATAATTATTTACACTATAAGGCCTATTTTAATTATTAACCCAAGGCTGTAACTAACTCATATTTAAAAATGATCCTGTAACACCACTATTGGTTCATCCTTAAAGATTATCTTGTTTAAGATAACTTGAATAAATAACATATATTATTTATATGTTAGGGTCACTACAAGGCGGCTCTTGACATCTTGCACAAGAAAGTTGTAGTTTGGCAGCCTCGAGTGCCATTGAAGACCAATATACACATGACCCTTGAAGTCGTTTGTACAAAGGAATAAAGTCTAGAAGTCCACAGGTGTCTTGGTGCATGACTTGTAGTTTTTCCATTGCTTCCTTCGGTTCAAGACATCTAAACAAAGCTCCACTGATCCCCTTATAATAAAGAACTTTATCTTGTTTAGCAAAATTCATTTGAGAGAGGGGGGGGGGGGGGTGTATT
>JAUPMG010291272.1:0-17524 GCA_031762675.1 Pachysandra terminalis | reverse complement strand
TAAGCACTCCAGAAACTCCATAACTTCCTCACAAGCAACCAACCACCAGCTTCATAGTTACAAGAACACTCCTAATTTCCAGCATCTCGTGATGTTTGACCACGACACATCTGTAAATTCCGGAAGAATGGCTGCCCATGCCGATGCTATACTCATGATAGAGTCAATAATCTTCCCCATGCTCTTTTCTTTATCTTCAAAGATTCTACTATTTCTCTCGCCCCAAATACCCCACAAGATGGCGAAGAATACAAATCTGTACAAGATTTGACCCTGCTTCCCGATAGAGGGAAACCACCACTGGTCAAGCATATCCCTGAAAGAGTAAGGGGCGACTCAGTCAACTCCAACCAGATTAAGAAAGAAGCCCCAAATCTGATTCGCCCACCTGCATCTCATGAATAAATGAACCACAGATTCCCCATAACTCATACACAAAGGGCAAATTTGGAGAGATAGAGCCATGAATGGCCTCCTCCTTTGCATCAAGTTTGCAGTATTGTTTCTGTAAAGAAGGGTAGACCAAGCAAAAGCTTTGACTTTTGGGGGGACCCTGGTTCCCCAAAGCAAGGACGTAAAGAAAGGAGGAAGATTAGATTTGGGGTCCGAAACCAAAAAGGACCGAAAGGTTTTTGTGAAGAACTTGACACCCGACTCTAAAGTCCATATCCTGGAATCAGAAAGGTTATCATCGATAATCACATTTTTAAGGAACGAAAACAGAGATGCTAACTCATCTATGTCGACCAACCTAGGATCCCGTAGGAAGGGCAAATTCCAGGATAGACCAAATGTGGACCAACTGAGGACCTCACAGACTAAAGATTTTTATTGACTGATAGACAGAAAGTCCTAGGGAATCTAGAAGCCAAAGTGGAGTCCCCCCACCAAAGGTCTAACCAAAAACGGATGGATGATCCCGACCCGACAGAGAATCTCACGAGTCTATCGAAGATATGAAATAACCCAGAAATAACCTTCCAGGGGCTATCCGTTCGGATCTTTGCCTCATAATTAATGTCCCATCAGTTGGCATAAGTACCGTATTTGCTAGCAATGATATACCTCCACAGCGCCTCTCTCTCCTCACTGAATCTCCAGAGCCACTTGCCTAAGAAAGCCTTGTTCCTAGATTGGATGTTTCCCAAATTAAGATCCCCCTCTTCCTTAGATTTGCACACATCGACCCATTTAACTAAATGATCATTCTTTTTTCCTCCCCCACCACCTTCCCAAAGAAATCTCTCTGCAACTTCTCAATCCTATCGCTAACTGATTTCGGCATCTTAATTATGGACATGGCATAAGTTGGGAGATTCCTTAAAGAAGCCTGGATCAGAGTAATTCTCCCTCCTAGAGAAAGGTAGTTCCTCTTCCAAGTGCCTAATTTCCTCTCCATTTTTTCAATGATGGGATTCCACACTTGTGTCCCTCTATGGGTACCGTTCACTTCCACCCCTAGATATTTCATATGCCACTCCCCTAACTCACACCCCAACATCTCCACACTATCCTTTCTAAGGTCCTCCCCCATGTCAATGCCATACAATTTGCTTTTCTCCAAACTCACTTAAAGCCCTGAGATCATTTCAAAGCATCTAAGAATACTCTTCGTCCAAAACATAGTATTCCTGGAAGCCTCCAAAAATAATATAGTATCGTCAGCAAATTGCAAATGATAAATCAGTACTTTATTCCGACATACGACGAAACCACTAATCTTCCCCAAATCCTTGGCTTTCCCAAGGAAGCAGCTCAATATATCACTCACTAGGGTGAACAAATAAGGGGATAATGGGTCCCCTTGGCGTAACCCCTCGACGCAAGCACAAAACCAACAATACCTCCATTGAGACAGAACAAGTAACTCACGTTTCTAATATAGACTCTAATCCATCGACACCACTTGTCTGGAAATCCCTTCTTTCTTAGGACTGACTCCACACTCCCATTCAACCCAATCATATGTCTTTTCCCAGTCAACCTTAAATGCAAAGCCCGATTCCTTAGTTCTCATTTTTTCCTCAACACACTCATTTGCGATCAGAATACTGTCCAAAATTTGCCTCCCTTTGATGAACGCGCTCTGGTTTTTTGACACCACTTGACCAACTAATTCTCTCAACCTATTTGCCAACACTTTAGCAATAATCTTGTAAACACTAGTGACCAAGCTAATGGGTCTAAAGTCTTTAATCTGAGTGGCACCAGCTATTTTGGGAATCAACACCAAGAAAATTGCATTAGTGGCTTTATTGATCACCTCATTCTTTTGAAATTCTTTGATAACCTTCATCAGATCATATTTTACAATCTCCCAACACTCTTGAAAAAATGCCATGTTAAATCCATCTGGACCCGGGGCCTTATTCCTATCCATATCCCAGATAGCCCTCCTAATTTCATCTTCCTCAAAGTCTTTTTCAATCTCTCTAGCTGATTTTTCATCCAGCCTCGGCCCATCCAATCGATGCAGATTGAAGATGTGAGGTTGTTCAGATCTAAATAATTCAAAAAAAAAAAAACATATATTCCTTCTTCAATCTCTTTTTAGTCCTCAGTCATCACCCCATTGATCTCAAGTGCCCCAATCTCGTTGTTCTTCCTTTTATAATTTGCCATTTTATGAAAATATTGTTACTGTAACGGCCTAAAACTTTCTAAGTTATGCATATTTACATTTTAATCCTTGTGATAATTCTTCCCTTTGCTTGGATCGCTGATTGGGTTAAATCCGATCACGCGATCGTGTGTGATGTACTTATTAGGCCTTGGTGCTACACACAGTAGCATGGCCCATTTTAGTGTTTGGATGTATGGTGTAGATCATTTAGATCAAGCTTGTGATGAGTGGACAGGATTAAATCTTTCTTATGTTTTTGTTTGTGTGGCTAGGATTGAAAGAGAGAAGGAGTTGGTGGTGGGGAATACCAACTCCCACCAACTATTCAAATCCTATGGCCAAGATGAGAGTGGTTGATTTGGAAGGCTAGGATTTTGTTGAGAGGAGACATGTGGCATGGGTCTTCATGCTTGAGAGAGAATCTCATGCATTCTCTCTTGAGTTGGTTTTGTTGTGTTGCTTGAGAGCTTGAAGGAGAGAAGGAGAAGAGGCTTGCATGCTTAGGGATTTCACTTGGATTTTCTTGCATTTCATCAAGGTAAGTAAATGATTTCATGTTTGTATCTTGATTGATCTTAGATTTTTGAATCATTTCCTTTATTTTCTAGTTCATGCAAGTTTTTGAATGTTAAGAAATGGATTTGAATGTCTTGATTTGCATGTTGAGGAAGAATCATGTTTTTAGGATGAAATGTGTTGGATTTCGTTGATAAATGCATACATAATGTTTCCCCTTAGTTGTGTTTTCATTTGGATGAGAAAAACCCCTTGTTTTGGCTGGTTCGCGACGTTCGGCAACCTCCTCGGTGCGCCAAACGCTTCGCCGAATGTCATGGGCCGTCGGTGGACTGCTCGGTGCGCCGAGCCTCTGGCTAAACCCTGACCTTTTATTTTTGTCGCGGAGTATCAGTTCGGTGCGCCGAATAAGTCACCGAGAATGAGGCCCCTAGAATTGTCGCCGAGCAGGTCGCCGAGGCAGGCTTCGGTGCGCCGAGATGGTCGCCGAGGACCTCGCCAAACCTAATTGTTTAGCCCTAAATTCTGATGTCTTATATTTCATATACATTCACATGGTTTGCAATTCAAGTTGATAATATCTACTCTCAAATTGGTTGATATGCATTTCTTTCCTTGTGACTTAGACTTATGAGATGTTGAATGTCAATACATGAGGATGTGTGGAATAAACCCTTTAGTCAGTTATAATGCACCTTGTACACTATAAATTGAATGCTTGGTCAAATTCATTTGCACAGCATTGACTCGAGACCATAGCTTGGTCAAAGAGAAAGACCCTATTTCCGAGACCACACAGTTGAGTCTCGTGAGTTAAAGAAGAGTGATGTGATGAGATTTCCACATCTAGTGAGGAGACCGGCAATGATGAGTTGAGGGACTAGCTACCCCAATAAACTCACTTATTGCCCAAGGGCATTTTACCCAAGGATCAGCACGGTGTAGCTTGCATGGAAAGTCAGAGAGAGAGACTTCTGTAGTATGTCGATTGTCATGACTTCCTGAGGACGACGCACGATGATGTAAACCTCAGAATTGACCCTAGATCAAAAATAAGTGAGGGGATTGCGCCTCCTTGGTTGAAAACCCATAAAACTATGATTGTACACATAGAATAATCCTCCTTAGCCGTATATACGGGGATGAATTCACGGATTTGTGGGACATCCTGGATAGAAATTGGATCAAGAGGAAACATGCCATATTTACATATCTGACAGACTGGATTGCATACTTGCCTGCTTGATTAGCTCACCTTGGTGATTACTGTAAATAGGTGCACAACATGCATGATAAATACTCGACCTCATGCATTTCATCGTATCATGATCTTTTTATTGTGTGGGTAGGGTATATTGAGAAATGACTTGACTCTAGAATAACCTTGTGCATTCATGACGTTATTTACTTACTGGCTTTATAGCTCACGCTTATTAGCAAACAATTTCAGGACCTTTAGAAGAGAACACCGTCGAGGAGTGCCACCAAGGAAGAAGACTTTGGAGAAGACGAAGACTATTACTTCAAGTAATTTCTTTGTAATGTTTGAAATGTTTTGATACTCTGATATTTTTTGGACACTATGATTCTTTTTGGGATACTTGGGTTGTACTTATGGGAATTCTGGTTTCTAACATAGAACAGTATTTTGTATTTCCGTTGCTTATATGTGAAATTATCTATAGAAGGTGTTTTTAATTTCTATTCTTGTGAATGTAGATCTATAGAAGGTGTTTTTAATTTCTGTTCTTGTGAATGTTTATATACATTCTTGCTATAGCTGTGTATTGACTGCCACTCCCTTTCCCCGAGGGAGTGAGAGTTACATCTCTAGACCTCACTGGGTCCCCAAGTGGACTCATAGGTTTGGGATGTGACAGTTACCGTCCCCGTCTTTAAGCCATCTAACTCTTGTTTTTTGCTTCCAGTTCACCTCCTCTTTTTTCAGCAACTCTTCAAGCTGAAACTTTAACGATCACCTTGTTTCTCTATCAACTCTATCAAGGGCAAGGCTTTCTTCCTTCCTATTTAAGGCCTAAATCTCCTCCAAATTTTGTTCTTTCTATCTGGGAGACACCAAACACCTCTTTATTCCAGCTCTTCAGATTTTCCTTAATTCCTCTGAGATATTTCATAAACTTGAACCCTTCCCACCCCGACCCACCCTCCTTGCTAATCCACCATTCCTTAATCAACTCCTTCAATTTAGGGTGTAACAGCCACATATTCTCAAACCTAAATGGAGGGGGGCCATGTCTCAATATTTGATCTGTATTGATTAAAATGGGGGAGTGATCAAATGTGACCCTAGGCAGGATTTTTTGAGCAGTATTTGGGAAATGCTCCTCCTAGTCCGACGAGACAAGCACCCTGTCCAGCCTACAACACACAAACTTATCTTGTAAATTGGACCAAGTGAACTTGCCACCTTTGAGGGGAAAGTCAATCAACTCCATCTCATTGATAAAATCCACAAAACCCCTCATACTCTTAGTGACTCTGCTTCGACCCAATTTCTCGTGTGAAAACCAAATCACATTAAAGTCACCAACCACACACCACGGATCCTCCCATAGTACACGAAATCTTTTAAGTTCGCTCCAGAAACCTCCTCTCTCCTTGGGTTTATTGGGACCATACATTCCTGTCAAGATCCACTCAAAACCATTTGACACACTGCAGAATTTAATTGATAACGAAAATCTTCCAACCCAAACTTCCTTTCGGATCACACAATCCACATCTCAAATTATACAGATACCCCCCGATTTCCCTATAGAAGGTAAGAATTCCCACTCCTTGTTTCTCGCGCCCCTAACTGCCTAACCAATCTCTTCGAAATCTTCTCACTTTTTGTTTCTTGAATCACCACTATATCTGCCTTGACCCTCCTCAAGATGTCTTTCACTGCTCTCCTCTTTTCCTTATCCCCCAACCCTCTAACATTCCAACTAATGATCTTCATCGAGTAACTCTCTCTGTCTCTTCCTCACTCAGGTTCCTAAACTTATTTCTCTTGTATTGCAAGCTCCACTGTGATTTCCTATTCTCACTAGACTCGCCGCCACGCTCCGGACTCCTCTTCTCTACGCTATGTTCTTCATGACAATGACGTTCTTTTCTCGCTCTAAACTCACTAACAGCAACCTCCAAAGGGATAATTTCCCCATGGCTCCCTCTCACCTCAATCTGAAATTCTTTAGCCAGCTCTAGAAACCCTCACCACTCATTCATCTACGTTGCTACCTCTTCTACAACACCTATCTCTTTAACCCTTTCCTTTTCGAGCATCGAAATTAGCGAAATCTCCAACTTATGTAACCTACCCTCTGATAGTGCAAGTGGTGCTAGAGATTCTTGAGAAGAGACAAACCTATTCCTATCAATCTGCAAGATAGCATCATTATGGCAAACAGATGGAACATCAATCAAATGATAAATAGACCTTCCTAACATAGCTGAGTGAACTGGATTAGACATATGATCTATCGACGAATGAGAAGAAGATTCCTTACTAGAAACCGGAGTAGAAACGGAAGACTCGAAAGGGACTCCTCTCACTGGCACAGTGTTTGGCATTTCTTTGACACAATCAAAACTGCAGACAGAATTCAAGAAGTTGGGAGAGGCTTCGTCCCCCCCAAGATTTACCAACCTGTAGGTGAACGAGAAGATTTGAACCATTAGCACCCGTCGCCACAGATACCTAATGAATATGACTCCTTCGAGCCAAAATTGGCCCCTGATTCGCTAAGACGTCTTCACATTTCCTATCAGCTGAGGACTCATAATTGACCAGTAACCTCGGAATTTCAGGGGCAATATCGTCAGTAATCATCATGCCCTGTGTAAATTTCTCATACGCCCCTATACGCCTGGCCACATCCTGCTTGTCAGTAAGCATCGCCACTTGTGGAGATTCCTCTGACGTCCCTAAGAGCCTGGCCACAACCAGCTCGTCATCTGAGGGGGGTCTCCTCACAATACTGGGATAAAACTCTCCGGCGGGAGAGCTTTGCTGAAATGATCCACCGACCGTCGGCGAAGAGTGAGGAGAAGAAGGAGAACAAGACGGAGTCTTTTCCGAGAGTAAAGAGTGGAGGGCATTATTTATTTCCTTCTCTATCAGCGACAGAAGCTCCCCCACTGTCACCCTCGCCGTCACGCTGTCGCCTTCTATGCGGCCGGAGTCCCCTGCTGCAATCTCTTGATCCCTCCTTAAGCTGCGTGATCGCCCTCTCCCTTCCATATAGAGATTGAATCTCCCACATGGGCTGGAGGATCCAGCCCTAACATTTCTCTTCGGGCTAGGCTGGCCGTCCTTAGACCCTTCTTTTAACGGACTAAGAGGGCCCGATCCGGGCCTACCCACGATGAAATCATGATGAGCACTAAACTCCCTAATGTCCACTCCACTGGGCCCTGGCCCAAGGACTGAAGGTGGCGGGCTTCCCGCCCTTGAAAAGGCTTTTGAATTTGAATCCGACAGAGACTGCAAGACGGGCCCACCTCCTGCTGCATTGACTTCCTTTTCATTAAAGCTACCCATTCCTCTAATGCCATGTGGCACTAGCCTGTCCCTCTTGTCCCCTAGCAAACAATCGTCTTCTCTGTTGGGTCTCGCCGGAGCAAGATTGAAGCCTGAACTCTCCGGCAATGCAGTGGGGAAGAAGATGAAGAACTCAAAAGAACTTAACCCATCCCAAAAGAAGGATATGTAGCGGGATTTTCCGATAAACTACCTCTTTAACTAGTATCTCCACTTTACCCAAACCATCGTCCATTAGGACGACTTTTCCCACATCTTACAAACCACCACAAAGTTCTCCAATAAATTGCAGGGTGTTCAACGCTAACAGTTGAGCGGGGATACCCTCCCCCACCATCCAAATACCCTCTTTTGCCACCGAGCCTACCTCTATCCCAGTTCCCAGATGCCATCTGGATAGGGTGACCTCCCGACCTTTGTCGACTCAAACGGTCGCAATTTGAGAAAGCCTTCGGGCACGTTCTTCGGAGTTGGTAAAAATCACAGCTTTGTTGTGGTTAAGTTCTACAATTTCCCCATTAATGTCATCCGTAAATTGAGCGTGAATAGTATTGTTGACAGCCCTCCAATCAATTCCGGGGCGAAGGGAGGAGCAGCAAATCGTGTGAGCCCATCTAGGTGAAGTTGAAAAAACCGCGACCGGATTCCACCCATGGTTCGATATCCCTCCCCGTAACTTCGTTCGCTTCAACCAAGCCTTTGGTTTGAGACAACGATGTGGCTTCTGACTTCTCCTTCTCTCTGCTAGTCAATGGAACGGCTCTATTCAGCTCATCTCCAGCAAATACCTCTACCCCGTCCTCTGATTATCTTTAGGCAAGAACAATAGACAATGTCTGATTTCGTTTCGGATTGAGGTAATTTTAAGAAATTCTCCTGACGTTCTTCCTATGCTCCATCAGGAGTACTCTTCCGGCCACCCTCGACGAACCCATGAAGCCTTTGGGATGAGTGTTCGAATTCAAACCTTCCATCTTCCTCAGAAACCACTCGACCTTTTCTCCTTGTAGCAGAAGCCAGCTAGACAAGGGACCACTCCTCTCAGTAATTCTCGGCCATTTCCTATCATTGTTTTTGAAGCCTTCTAAGAAGATATTCTTCCTCTCCACTCAAAAGCTTCTCAATAACTCTGGCATTGTTCCCTGAATTCGCCTTTGATGTACCTCCAGCAGTAACGTCTGCATAAGACCGGTGTCCTCCATTGTTGTCTTCAACAATCTTTTGCTTACCTTTCCTGTCCTTGAATGCCTTCAGGTAAGCCTTGACCTCCTACCTGCTGTAACCAGCATCGAAGAGATCAGCGATCCGTTTTTTCAGTCCCTCACAATGCTTGCTCGTCGCCTCGTCTTCACTCGCAGCCTCTCCCTCCGCCAATATCTCCGCCATTATAACACTATTTACCTTCAAATATCCAATGGAACATTCAAGCAACATGATCATGTCCAAAGAGATTACTTTTTTATTTTCATAAAAACCTCTCATAAATTACAAAAGAACCCCTATACTGTTACAGTTTTACTCAATCCGCCTTTTAAAGTCAAATCAGCGGATTGCAGACGTTTCCGCGTTCAAAATGCAGATTCGCGTTCTGAAAGTGGAAACGCCCCCCTAATGTCACGAATTGTGTGACATAGGTAACAACCTAAGTGAGGCAAACCAGAAAAACTTTCATCATATATATATACATGTTTGTGTATGTATGTTGATTAAATCAACAAAATATAAAAAAAGAAAAGTGTACTAAACTAAACTAAACACACACGCACACACCCATGTTACATGGACTCTGGTATAGGTGGCAGTTGTGTTACATAACTTACATGTACTCTTCCAGTCACCCCAAAGTACCCATGTTGGCACGACATGACATGGGCATGGGTATGTAACTCGTGTTGGATCCTTGGTTGCCATGTCTAATTTTTCTTTAACAGATGTTTCCTTTATTCTAAACGAATGCCTACTTATCTTCATTTTATTCTTAATAACAACTTTAAAATGAGTAAAAATTGATATTGTGTACATGAAGTATCTTATCTAGAACTACTTAGCATAAACAATTTCAAAATATATAGTACAATGGCCGAGTCCCGATATCCTATAATCAAGTCTCACACCTAGACATACACCTGCATCCAACACCCGCACCCAAGTCCATGTAACATAGGGTGTTGCCTGCAGATATGTTTCTAAATGTCAAATCCACCCAACCCCATGTCATAGGATGAGGATAGGCAAAGAAGCGACATGGGCACATCATTCATTGGAAAAATAATAATAATATAATATTCACATTTTGAAGCAAGCTATATCTACATTCATAATTCATACAATAAAGAAAACATTCAAATACAAAACAAAGCAATTATAAGCTCAAATTATAAGCAAGAATTTTTGAAATTTCATTGCAAATTTCTACCTTGCCCCAATTTTCTCAGATTTTACACCACTTTAAAATTTTCCTTGGAAGTTTTCTATTACAGAGAGGTAAAATTTCTCATTAAATAAAAATTTGAAACCTTAATATATCCAAACTGATCTTAATCCATTGAATTGAGAATCATTAATTATCATGAAGCTGTATTTCCCTCATATTTGCTTTTTAACCATAAACAACTAGGTGAAATATTATGCTGTATACCCTAGGTAAGGCAAAGTAAGCAAATATTCAGAGCAATTCAATTTCAATTAGATCAGGTAGATACATTCTTCTCCATCTCAGGTGTCAGTTCTAATATTTTACCTAAAAAAAATATTTATTTTCCCACATAAAACAAGTTCTATAAGCTTATGCCTAACCTTGCTCATTCACGGACGTAATTCTGCCCACATGTTATTCCTAGACTAGCCAGCTCAGCCAAACAAAAATTACCCAGCACATTTGTTGCAGCAATTGCAATCTTTTACACAGGTACCACTATTGCCACATGAACCCAAAACGCGAAGGTTCTCTTTTTTCATGAATATGATACGAAGCTTTGTTAGACCGACAAATGCACCAACTAGGGCACCTTATCTTACATATGGAACTGTTACGATCCTATATGTTAAGTGCTTAACCAAATGAGTTTCTATAAGTTCTTGGGCTTTTAGACCAATGGTTAGGCACATAACATATGGTATTAGAGCATGCACCACATTGTTGTAAAAAGTAACAAGTTGGATGAGATAGCAAGACAAGATGAATTGCAAATTATATATTATAAAATATAAATAATAATATTGTAAGAATTTATATGTAGACCAAGGCGTGTAGTCACTGTCTTTGATACCGAAATCAGCAATTCTTATTGCATGTGGTGTGTGTGAAATGGGTAGTGTAGTATATATCAAATGGGTGAAGAGGATCTCTATTTTTAGAGTTCCTCACACCCCTTTGAAAAGGCATGTGTCTTCTCAAGCCACCTTTAGGCCCTCACACCCCTTTAAAGAAGCATGTGACGTTTGAAGACACCTATTGGGCCGAAAGAGGACACATGTCCAAAAGAAGCCTTTAAAACAAGCCTAAAACCAAATCCAAGTAATTGCACCTATAAGGCCCAAGAACACATCTACACAGATCACAAAAAGCCCAAGGAAATGTCTGGATTTTGAATCAAAAACCAACACACATCACAGGTTTGACTCACAGAAGGGGCGAACTATAGGCTGGATTAAAATGCCTTGGTATTATGTATGGGCATGGTGCTAAGCCATTGAATACTGATAGGTGAGTGGAGCCACCAATAAGGAAAGAGCTACCGGCGGTCAGTATCGATAGAGTGGGCCACCATGGACGTCAGCTACGAAACCATGATGAGAAACCTTATAAACCATCGTTTTCTAAACACTAAAACACGTATAATATATCAAATCAACAATCTAAAGACAACACCTTCCGTGATTTTCATCTCCAACAAAAGAACCAAAACCAGCATAGCACAGTGACCCTACCCATGGTTTTTGAACTTAAGCCCTTTCTCAGTCCAACTAAGGGGTTGCAAACATAGAAAAACTTAGAAAAAACAATCAAAAACTAAACGAGGCTGAAATTCAACTTTAGCTATAACAATAAGTGATAAACAAGGCAGAAATGATATAAAAACAAAAAAAAATTTATATGAATATCTTGCTAAAAGAAAAAAGTTCAAACGTTTCGAGAAAGTTTTACTTGATCTCGAGGTTGAGAGCTTGGAGGAAGCGTTCATGGAGTTTGAGCATGTGCTCACTGATACCGCTGTTCTTTTCTGCTGCGTATTTGGACGATCTCATCGCCATTTTCAAGGGAATTTCGGAGTTTCGCATCATTGGGGTTCTTTGAACACCGACTGACACTCCTTAATGCCATATCTACTTACAAGCTAAATGTAGCTTATGCTTTCAAGCAACCATATTTCAGGATTTATAGATAGAGAACAACAGGACTTTAATGATCAAGACGGAGGACAAGAGTACCAAGAAGATATTAGCTATAATGAGAATAGTGATTGTTAAATTTAGTAGATTTTGTAGTAGGATTTATTGGCTTTTATGTCTTCAATTTGATTTTATCATTAGTTAGGCTCAGATTGTAGTAGTTGGTAGGATTTTGATTGAAACATGAGACTAGGAGTAGTTTATTTTTGCTATTTATATGACTTGATATTTTAAGAAATTTTATTTCCAAATTTTATAATTATCTTAATGAGTTCAATTTATTTGTTTATGTATTGACTACACTCACATATGGATGGGGTAAGAGTTATTATTTCAAATCTTTAGGGTCTCCATTGAGAACTCTAGGTTTGGGATGTGACAAATTTGGTATTAGAGCCTATTTTTTATATTTTCAATCAATTTCAAAAGTTTTTATGTGTTGATTGCTTCTTTCTTTACTGCTAGTACATGTTTGCTAACCTACATGTGAGGCAGATTTCTTCTTTCTTCTTTATGCAAACTTACTAATCATTCCACTTTCAGAATGGCTGATGGAAGGAGAGGTAACGTGGGTACAAGTTCATCAGGATGGGTAATGATGATAATCAAAATCCTCAATTGGAGGGAGTTTACCAAGCGTTAGGAAAAATAGTTTCGAAGATGCGACAAGCACAAGCACAAGCTCAAGCTCAAACGATGCCACAACCAACTGTAGTGCAAAATAGTATTTGTAGCATTGAGAAGTTTAGGAAGACCTATTGTTTTCAAATGAACGATTGATCTAATGGAAGCACAAGTATGGATTGACTCTCTGGAGCACATTTTTTAAGTTATGAAAGTAGATGAACAAGAGATGGTTCGACTAGCAGTATTCATGTTGGAAGGTGAAGCAAGAAGGTGGTGGATATCTACTTTGGAGATGGTGCGGATTCTAAATTGGGGAGATTTCAAGGTAAGGTTTTACTTAGAATATTTTCCTAAGAATGTTAGAAAAGAGAAAGAATTGGAATTCATGAAGTTGGAGCAAGGATCTATGTCTATACCCGAATATGCAGCAAAATTCATGGAGTTATCACAATTTATCCCGTATGCGGTAGATGAGAAGAAAAGAAGGCATTTAGTATAAAGAGCAGATTAATTGTGCGAGACTTCGCCAAATATCACGAAGTAGTTGATTGCGCTCGAAAAGTGGAAAGAGATGTACAAGAATTCCGTAGGACTCAAGACCAAAAGATGGGAAGGAACAACCCTCGAGCTGGAAATTTCAAGAATTTTCTAACAGAAAAGATAAAGAACGCAAGGACCAATGAAAGCTTTGGAACTACAAACATGAGATGTTTTAACTGTGGGAGGTTAGGACATCATCAAAGAGATTGTCGACTTCCAAAGAACCATCAGCAGAATTCATTCCAAGGATAGCAACAATTTGTGCCTATGCCTCATTACCAACATAATCAGAAATCGATACAACAACAACAACCGAAAGGGAATGAGAATAGAGTACCACAACAATAGCAACACCCTCAACAAGGAAAGATCTATGCTTTGTAACAACAACAACAAGGCGAAGCGATGGAAGGACTGTTCGAATCTCTCATATTTCAGCAATAGTTTTGTTTGACACGGGAGTATCTCATTCTTTTATAGCACATTCATTAGTAAATTGTTTGTGTTTACCTTTGTAAGAGTTAGAGAAGAGCTTAGTAGTAATGAATTCGGTTGAAGGTTCAGCGTACTTAGGGAAGGTGCGCGAGTCTTGCCTAGTAATGGTGGGTGAGTCTACATTACTAATTGACCTAATTGTGCTAAACACAAAGGAGTTTGATGTGCTTTTGGGTATGGATTGGCTAACTGCATATTAGAGGTGGCAATGGGTCGGGTTGTAAATGGGTTGGGTCTTAAACGGCCCGTTTACTGATGGGTCAGGAAAACATGGACCCGTAACCAACCCGCCAATAAACGGGTTGAACTTGCCAACCAGTTTAAAATTTAAATAATTAATTAATTAATTAATTTAATTTAAAATTAATAAAATAATAAATCATTCACTTCACCTATTTAACATTATAGTTTTAATAAATATTTTAACCTATGAAATATAAAAATAGTAAAATACTAAATTAAAGAGGGAAAAAAAACTACATTAAACGGGTTAAACGGGTCAACATGGGTTAGGCGGATTGGGTTGGGAAGGGTCGGCGGGTTGGGTCAGACATTGCCAGCTCTACTGCATATCATGTGCAGATAGACTATCGTAACTAAATTATATCATTTATGTCACCGGAAGGTAACATAGTGAAGGTAAGAGGATTTAAGTCTAATTTGCTAAATCAGTTGGCATGTTTAGATTTATGGTCAATAGAAGAGAAGGATGGTTGGGAGTTGATTCCAATAGAATGCCAATTTAGAATTCTATTCCAAGATATACAAGGATTACCTCCCAAAAGAGAGATTGAATTCCATATTGACTCGACTTTAGGTGCTAATCCTATTGCATTACCGACATATCATATGACACCTACTGAGTTGAAAGAACTACGAGTTCAATTAGATGAGTTACTTGCATTACAATTCATAAGACCAAGTTCATCACCATGGGGAGCACCAATTTTTTTGTGACAAAGAAGGGCAGATCGCTAAGACTATACGTCGACTACCGGAAGTTGAACCAAGTAGTAATGAAGAACAAATATCCAATACCGAGAGTCGAAGACTTGTTTGATCAATTGAAGAAAGCAAGATATTTCTCAAAGATCGATCTCAAATTGGGCTACCATCAATTACAAATCAAAGAGGAAGACGTTCCGAACGAGGTATGGACACTTTGAGTTCTGGTCATGCCATTTGGTTTGACCAATGCACTGGCTTCTTTCATGGATATGATGTAGCATATTTTCATACCATATTTAGACAAATTCCTAGTGGTATTTGTGGATGATATTCTGGTTTTCTCTAAGATCAAGGAAGAACATAAAAAACATCTCGGAATTACCTTACAAACTTTAGTAGACAATCAATTATATACTAAATTTTCTAAGTGTGATTTTTGGAAAGAGGAAGTGAAATTATTAGGACACGTAGTGTCTAAAGATGGAGTTACAATAGATTCAGATAAGGTTGAAACGGTACTAAATTAAGAACAACCTAAGAACGTATTGGAAGTTCACAATTTTCTTGGATTGGTAGGTTACTATCGGCGATGTATTGAAGGATTTTTTCGCATAGCAATACCGTTGACTAAGCTAGAGAGGAAGGAAGTGAAGTTTGTTTTGGACGAAGAGTGTGAGAAGGATTTTTCAGAACTTAAGGAAACATTGACAACAACACCAGTGTTAACTATTCTTGTAAGTGGTGTGAAGTTCGTGATCTATGCGGATGCATTTTTATCGGGATGGGTTGTGTTCTGATCAAGAAGGGAAAGTAGTAGTGTATGTTTCCAGACAACTCATAATTCATGAGAGGAATTACCCACTCGTGAATTAGAGTTGTTAGTTGTAGTGTTTGCTCTCATATCATCTATTTGGAGAAACTTTTGAAGTGTTTTCTAATCACAAAAGCTTGAAGTACTTATTTTCTCAAAATTACTTAAACATGCAGCAAAGAAGATGGATGAAATTGGTCAACAACTACAACTTTTCATTGCAATACCATCCGGGTAAGGCTAACGTTGCAGCAGATGCACTAAGCAGGAAGCCTAGAAGCATCGTGGCCCTAATGATGATTCAAGTGTGGCTGATGTACGAAAAACTCGCAGAATGGAGAGTCAAAATTCGTGAAGAAAATCATGGAGTGAGACTGTGTAACATACGTTTAAAGCCGTCATTGAAGAGCGAAATTATCGAGTTACAAAAGAAGGAAACTTGGATGCAAGAGTTAGCCAAAGATGAAGAAAAATCAGAATGGACAAATGACGAAGACGGAAGCGTAAAATTGAAAGGGAGACTTTGTGTACCACATCATGAAGACTTGAAGAGAGCAATTCTAGAAGAAGCTCACATGTGTAATTCAAGTTCATAAGTATGACATAGCCTAAACTATCAAAGTTCTACTTATTCTATCTCATCATATGTAATAAAAGTTCATAAGGATAGTTTGTTGGGTTTAATAATCATACGAGGATCAAGCAGGATCAAATAAGTTGTTTGTGTTTTAAACTGTAGTTTTTTTTTCTTCTAAGAATTGGGTTTCATGATGATTGCATTCTTTGTTTTTGGATTTTTGGAACTTTGGAGGGAGTTCAGGAGTTTTTTCTGGGTCTTCACGGGCTTTGGTCAACCCATCGGTTGACCGAGCACTGGACCGAGAACGTCTGGGCAGCTTCGGTCCACCTATCGGTCGACCGAACACCTCACCAAGGTTTGGTTTTTTTACATGAAACTTTTTGGTCGAGCAACCGAGAGCTTTGGTCAACTGACAACGTCGGTCGGGTCATCGGCTCGATGATCGGCATACCAAGATTCGGTGATGTGGTCCGTTTACAATGAAATTTTACTAGCATCTTTAAAACATCTAATTGGGATTGTGTGCGGTGTTGGAATCTTAAATTGATAAGTATTATGCATAAATTGCCTATTTAAGAAACTTTAGCAATGTTTGCCTAATATGTGTATTTTTTATTTTGATTTTAAATTATCTAAATCATACCCTATTCATATTTTACAAGTTATTTTGCACATGTTAATGTACACAAGTGATTGCATAGCTAATTGCACAATACACATTGCACAGATATGCCTGTGAAGCATTTAGACCTTGATTGAGTCTAATGACTTGACCCCATATTTCTAAATTTCTAGAAATTATGGACATAACTGAGTGGTATTGTAATATGGAAATTATAATATAAGTGAGGAAGTTCCGAATGGACTACATTACAGGTGTTGAGAGACTAGCTATTCCAATAGACCAAACTTCATCTTGTTATGTGGATAGGTGCCCGAGTGAAATTATGTTAGTAGATCAAGTAATGTATGGTTCACAAGGAACATTTCACATTGGTGAAGCCTTGGGATACATCCACGTGATAAAAAATAAGGTATGGGGATTGTGCCCATTAGGTCGGATGAAGCCCTAGAAACAACGGTGCGCACGTAGAGTAATCCAGTATCATGGCTGTGTATGCGGGGGATGATTTGTGAGAACATCTTGGATATTGCATTACATCTGATTGGGTTTGAATCGCACGTGTTGATTATATATATTATTACCATGGTTCAAAATATCGTATCGTATCACCGTATCGCGCGATACGTATCGTGTATCGAGTGGGTCGGCACGATACATGCATGTAAAACACGAAACACAAAAACAAGCAGCGTATTGAGCGATACGCTTTCGATACGGGTCGATACAGTGTCGATACGCTCGATACTGTCTCGATACTATCTCGATACGCTGGATACAGATAAAAAAGACAATGAAAACTAAACAAGGATCAAAAAAAG
>JAUPMG010291254.1:0-16552 GCA_031762675.1 Pachysandra terminalis | reverse complement strand
TTTTGATTAAGGGAGTGTTTTGTTTTTGCATGTTTGATGTATTAAAGTGTATTTAGGCCTCAATTATGCTCATCTAGGAGTTGGGATCAAAATTCCATAAACAAACTAAGATTTTCCTCAATTTCCCATTTTGTCCCCAAATGTCACGACATGTCGCAGGTCTTACCAGTTTGCGACATGTCTTGCGACGTCGACATTGCAAACCTTAGAAAAGAATAATTCCAAAATCTTGCCTATAATGAGCCTATTACATCCATATCCAAAATATTCAAGTTATATTTTGAATGTTATCCCTTTAACTTAAATCATAGTATTAATAGCAATTATAAATTTTAAGATAAATGTTACAAATGATTTAGTTTCAATTTCTTACCATTGGCATACATGGACAATAGATGGGACCCACTAATCAATGGCTACCATGGGCATACATGGACAATAGATGGGACCCACTAATCAATGGTTATTCTTTATTAACCATTAAAAATTTCTCTTCTAAGTGTTTCTTTCCCATTAAGTTCTAATTATTTTAATAAAATATATAAATAAATTTTGTAAAACAAATACTAAAAATGTATTCAACTTGTGTAATAGGCTATCTTTGACTTGCATGGTTTTATCATGAAGTATTTTAAAGGGAGATTTTGAAATTAAACTTCAATATCTTGGGTAGGATGTGAACAGCTATACTATAGGGAGAATTTGTAATTATAGGAAAACTAAGGGAATGAAATGTGCCCTTAAAATAAATATTTTACAATTTAGAAATGAACAAGAGCATCAAGAGGAAAATAAGAATAGCAAAAAGTCAAGTAACGCTTTTGTAAACAATAGACATGACAATAGAAAGCAGAAGAATAAGAATGGTAGTTCTACACCCATTTCTGGGTATTTTCTGCCACATCTCATACTCGTAGTACCGGGTCTTGACCACGTATTTCCTGCTCATTAATGACCACACCTTCTGTTCAATAGCTTCCCTCATAGTGTAAAGGATCGTCCGATCCCCGAGTTGCATCCGAGACTAAATTAATGCAAAATGTAATGACTCGGTTCGAACCTGATACGGATTGGGCGATCCAACTCGGAATCGGCGATTTGGATCGTCCGAGTTGATCCGAGTTGGGTTTTTGAAATATTTTTTTGTAATTGATTTCGGATCGTCTGATCCTGAGTTGGATCGGCAATCCAACTCGGGATCGGAGCGAGACGATCCTTGAGTTGGATCCGAGATTAAACACTATGGCTTCCCTCATTACTATCCACCCACCATCAAAGCAGTCACATCAATGCCAGAATCTGGTCATCAAGGTGAATTCAAGAAATAGGAAGAAAAGGGTCGGTTATCGTGACTCAAGATCATCACAATGCATAAACATGTATTTTGTCGTATGTACAAAAAATTTACTTAAAAGGGAGAACAGATCAAAACTTCTTAAAGTTGAAATCAGATTCAAACCATCTTAAATATTCCACTTTAGAAAACTATTGAAAGGAAAAATATGAATTTGTTCGATTTAAGTTTATAACTTGGGCGTCCTACAAGAAAGTTGTAAAATAAATTATTTGATTTAAGTTTAGGCTATTTGCAGTGTCCTCAATGAAATTGTGGGATTACTGAAATTCTCAATTGTTCGGAAATATCTTTCATTTAAAAGGCTGGATATAGGGAGTGCGGGCTAAAGAACTCTTGGTCAGCATGAATGTCCCACCCAGTGTTATCAAATCGCATAGGAGATAGACTTGCCTATTGCCTAGGTGACAATTTGTTTATTTATTTTTTACGAGCCTGTAGTAAAAGAAACTGACATGTATACCATTTATAATAACAGAATATGCCAATAATTTGAAATAGCAATTAAAATAACATGATTTCTACCAATATAGCTTAATGCGATGAGCAATCATATAATAAATTTACTAAGATACGAATGAAATAAAATCCAATAAAAATATCAGGTTAAAGAATCGTAAAAAGTTAAAATCAGTAAAGCTTGGATGCTTTATTAGGGTTAGAGTAGATTCTAGAGACTTGGATGCTTAGAAGTTAAAATCAATAAAGCTTTGAGTTAACCTCCATAAAAGATATAACATATTAACATCAGTAACTTTCATTGATAATATTAATTAAACAAAATCAAATACTAATTGAATCTTAAACTAATTAAAATCCACGTTGGACAATGGACAACCGCTCAGGTGGATTAGACAACCAGGTGCTCATCTTGTCGCCTAGGCTGTAGCCTAAGTGGCTAGGCGTTCCCCTAGGCACACTCAGCCTAGACGACCCTTGCCTGAACCATAAGAAAACCGCCTAGACGCCTAGGCGGTCGCCTAGTTCGCCTAGGCCAGCACCTTTAATAATTCCTCTTAGAGGAATTATTCGAAGTTTGGGAGGGACTCCCACCCAAACTTGGAGAGGACTTATTCAAAGTAGCAGGTCTATTTGTTCATCTTGATGAGAATTTGGTTTCCAATTATTTTTGAGATCGATCTGATTCTTGCTGGAATATGGAGCTAAAGGAAGGGCACCAAGCTAACAACCCATACGCTAGTAAAGAAATGGTTTTCTCTTCCTCTATCTTGATGGGTATGCTCTTGTGAAGATACATCAGAAGCCCAAAAACTTCTTCAAAGTACCAGAAATACACATTGGTTAAGAACTTTCCCCTTGGAAGTATCTAAATGACGATTTTTTCCTTATATATTGAATATTGGAGAACCCTGATCACAATGTGTCACCTGCATGCAATCTTTCTTACTTTTGTTTTCCCTTTTAATTTCTATTGATCTTTCCATCTATCGTGTTGAAAATTGTTCCTTGTGTTCACTCAAATTTGGAATTCTACTAGCAGGTATTATTTTCTTGGTTTCTGGAACCACTTTCTTTTTGAATGGTTTAGACTAAACCCCATCCACCACCACCAACATAATAAATTTCATAATTTTAGTAAAATTCACAATTACATTGGGAATGTGTAGTTGCTGATCATGATATTTCTATTATATCAAACTTCAACTTCTATCCTGACATTATTGCATTGTTTCTTTTTCATTGGAACAAAGAAATCAAACGGGTTCTCTTCTTGAAAGTACCTGAGTCTCGGAAAGCACTGTTATTGTCAGAGATTGATCGAGTAGCTCAGGTATTACCCTCAACACTTACACTGGTTATCTTTTCACTCCATCTACTTCTTGATCTGCTTATTAGACGAGGTTGAGGAGTATAAGGCTGAATGTATATGAGTTCATACAATCTTGATATTTTATATACTTTGTTTAACTGATAACATCAATTTTCTACTCAAAACATATAAGTGATCATACTTCTAACTTCAATAATAGACTCAAATTGATTGACTTGAAATTAATTACTATAGAAAAGAGTACCTCATTTGTAATCCAACCTGAACTTTCCCAAACTGAACCAAGTTTTAGCATAATGTGTATTTTTATGTGGACCCACATGGTCAAATCTCAGGTCAATTAGTTAACCAAGTTATAGCATAAGGTGTATTTCCATGTGGACCCACCTGTCAAATCTCAGGTCAATTATTTTACTTTTGAATGTTGACTAGAGGTGGTTTGTTGATAGTCCTAGAAATAAAGCAACAGAGACCTATTGGCAACAATATTTGCACTTACGAGCAAAGTGCATATGCATTGCATGTGAAGGTTGATCTTATAATTTGTGTTGCCATTAAAGTAATGATATAAGAAAATATGATGTTTAAAATATATAATAATTCATTTATTATCATCTCAGTAAGTTTTATATTAAAAAATAATATGTAACTCAATAATTTTCATTATATTATCTTATCTTTTATTTCAAACATTTGACTATAAATTTGTAATTACTTAATGAAAATTATATTATATCTCCCTTTACCTTTAATATATTAATATAAATAAAATAAAAGGACATTATTGAATATAAATTTTAAAGTAAAAATAACTTCATATATTGGAATATCAATAATTATATTCACACATGTACTTATAAATAATTTTTAGTATATAAAAAAAGATATATTTACACATGGCAGCCTAGAGTGTGGCAAGTTAGTTATATGATTTCTAATAAAATTTTATTATATTGTTAATTGTATAAAGAAAGGTTTATTAAGTAATTAGAATCTGCAGCTCTTATCTTTTATTTTAAACTTATCTCGTAAAGATTATCAAGATCTAATTTCTTCATTAGGATAAGGGTATTTTATAATTAACTAGAATTTATGGTGTTCATAATTTTTTAGAATATTTGATTTTGTAATTATTAAAAATATGGATTTCTGTAATTAGTTAAAATCTTGATTTTTATAATTTTATTATGTTTTATTTACTTAGTTACATTCTGTAAATCCATTAGTTTCTAAATTTTGATTATTAGATTCTTGATTTCTTTTTTTTTTTTCTCTAGATTCTTTAACTCGTTAGTAAGATTTTTGTAACTAATTAGATTCAGGATTTTGATAATTATTTATATTCTTGGTTACTTTAGTTACTTAGATTTCTTAATTTATTAAATTTTTATTTATATAAATAATTAAAATCTTAGTTTTCTTTAATTAATTAGGATCATGATTTTCTTTGCAAATTAGATTCTTGATTTTCTATAATATATTACTTTTTCAGTTTTTTTTTTATTAATTTGATTCTTACATGTTACAATTATCTAATCGAATAATGTTATTAGTTTATTAGTAAATATTAGTAGACAAGGGTGTCTTGTCTACTTATCTAATAGTATCCTAAGATTGTTAGGATAATGGTCTCTTACCTACTCATCTATTAGTATCCTATTATCTACTTATTGGTCTCTTACCTACTCATCTATTAGTATCCTATTATCTACTTATCTATTAGTATCCTAAGATTGTTAGGATAAGGGTCTTTTTGTCAAAAAATGTACCAAAAAATTCATTAATATTTTTAATTAAAAACAAAGAAAATAAAGGTATGAAAAGACCACAATTTATCGTAATATAAAAGATAATTACTTATAGTGTTTTATTCATGAAATAAATATATTTTGTAAGGTTAAAAAAGACAATTCAAGTATTTATAATTTATAACCATATGTTAACCTTAAAATTTTCTTTCTCTTTTAATAATAGTATGATTTATTTGATTCCAATATTTAAACACCTACACTATTCATCTCTCTCTCTCTCTCTCTCTCTCTCTCTCTCTCTCTCTCTCTCTCTCTCTTGCTATATATATATATATATATATATATATAGATGTAGAAATACCTAGACTAGACAGCTAACCTAACTAGCGTATAGTTTTTTATTTATGTTTTATAAATAACGAGAAATTTATTAAACACAGATGAGGTACAAGTGCCATTCACGTCAAAAACAATAAATGGCCCAAAACATGGTTTAGGTTAAGAACGAGGTGTTCAATTCACTAGCTAGAGAAAGCGCTGATCATGCTAGATTGGCTAGTCCCAACCAGAACTCTTGGGGTCCCGAAATCCATGAGATGATTTATGAAGTTCTCTCTTCATTTCCAAAGAAGTAAAAGTAAGGGGCCTTGTCTCCCTCAACCATACACAAGAGCGCATGGCTTGGATGTAAAGAAATCAAATATAAGATGTAAATTGGTGAACAATAACTTTAATTTTTGATTAGAATTTGATCAATAGTTTGAGCAGTTGGTTTATGATTTGAATTATTGATGGCAACTTTCTATCAATTTATTTAAGAATAAGACTTATAAACCATTGGTCAATAAATTCTTTTTTGTTCTTTCGGAAAATCATTAAAGGTGTAGGTCAGTTTATTAGACTAAAAATCCATAGAATACATTGTGTAAATAATTTTCATATACTCTATCTCGGGTGGCTGAATTTTACAATTCGATTCGATTTGACCATAGGTCGATTTCAAATCAGTGAAAATCAATCTAGGTTTGAATCTTCCGATTTTTACATTGAATCTTATGATTTACGATTTAATTGTATGATTCACTCAATTTGACGCTCCAACCTTAAATATGGTAGTTTCTTTTTTACCAAAAAACTTCTCCTTTTTGTTTGATCCTTCTTTATGTAAATTATAGTTGTCTAAAACGATCAAATATGCATAAATGAACATGGTTTACTTATTTAATAACAAAAGAACCCTTTTCCTAAGAGAAATCCGAAAACCTAAACCCCATGCCCGATTTCTAAAACAATTACGAAGAATCTTATGATATATGATTTAAAACTACAATTTGTTTAAGTGGCCCCTAACAATTTGCGATTCAACTCATGGTTCGACAAACTTGCTGTACATCATATTTTAGGCAAGAGTTCGGGTAAGAAAAGTTAGACAACTCAAACCTTTACATATTTTATTTTTGATGATCTCTTGTTATGCTACCCCCCAGCTACCGCTAAGTTTTGGTTGTTTTGTTTGAGAATTATTTAATTGTTTGATTTTAGAACTATGTTTTTTTTTTGGTTCTATTGATTTTATTTTTATCACCATTCCATTTTTTGGAGGGCTGATTCTGATTTGTTGCACTGCTAATATTTTTGTACATATATTTATTTTATTATCTGTTTCTAGTCTTCATAATTTCAATTTGTCCATGAAGCAATCCTTACTCGTTAAAGTCGAAAGATTTCTTCTTGCATTATAGTTTCAACCTCGTAACTTTTTTTTTTTTCCTGCAAAAAAATATAATCCATTGCAGCTTAAAAGGCAAAAATTATTATATGTTTTTAGTTAGCATAAGAGTAGCACCATCGGTTACAACTTTTAAAAGATATTACTCTACGTTTGAATTGAACCTGTTTGGGTTTTTCAAACTCTGTAAAATTTTAAATTGCCTTCGCTTGTCGAGAGTACTTTTCTGGTATAACTTCATAGCCTGTTTGATGCTAAGAATATCAACCTGAAATGAGAATAGACCTCTGAGTCTGACCCTGTTTGGGCCTTCTATCTTTGTACAATTTTAGATTGCCTTTGTGTGTTGTGAGAACTGTTCTGTTACAACTTTATAGCCATTTTAGTCTTTCATACATGTATGTCCAACAGGGATTCTTGTTGTTAAAACTCTGAAATATCAAACTTATTAATGGTTTTCTTCAAGACTTCCCATTTTCTACTTATTATGTTATTTTAATCTATGGTTCTGCCTTACTACTAATTCAGGATTACAAGGTTCATCGAGATGAAATACATACAAAACTAGTGCAGATCATGAGGGAAAGATTATTGGTTCATATGCGTGGGTTGCCTCAAATTGTCGAGAGTTGGAATAGACCAGAAGATAATGATTTACTGCCCAGTCAATTTGCTCGATCTCTTACCAAGGTGCTCTACTTTGTAACATATGTTGCTTTATTTATTTGGTTCTTTCTGTTAATTTGAATGCTGCTACTTGTCAAAAACCAAGCATCATGTTTGGATGTGGTTCATCAACACATGCATACATATATTGTGTATGATGAATATCTTTATTGGCTTTGGTGGGTCCTTTGCATCCTCCTAAATAATGTGGACACACTTATGAAAAATATCAACCATATCATTTCATCAATAGATTGCAATAAGACAGAAAAAATCCTGCCTTATTCTCTCCACTATGTGAAATTGAAAAATGCTCTACTTCCTAGGGAATGTTATCTGCTATCTGTTGAACCAATCTGATCCATTTGTCACGTCTTACCTGTTACTGATATTTGTACTGGCTCTCTGATAAACAATATGATGAATTCTTGATATTCCGGTATCTTTATTGGTAGAATATCTTATAATTGTTATTTGTATGATAACAATTGTGACATCCCAATTTGTCATATACACATTGATGTAGGGTGAAGAAGAACAGGGTTGATAAATTTGGCCAAGAAAACACAACCTTCTAGAGTTGCTATGGTTTTAGTAAATCCGTAGAACAATAGGAATAAAAGAGAAAAATTCTCAATTCAATTGCATAAAAATGTTCTAATCAATTCTCTCTACAATCTCTTCCTTATTTATAAGAAAATCCTATCTAAGAAAAACAGTCCTAAAAAAATACTGGTAAAAAGCAATCCTAAAAGAAATAGGAAAACTGCTAAAAAGCAATCTTAAAAGAAATAGGAAATTAACAACAATCCTAAAAGAAATTGGAAATCAAAAGTTAAATTGCTAAAAACAATCCTAAAAGAACTAGGAAAGCAAAAGTTATTAAAACAGGTAAAAGAATTTGGAGGCTGTTTTGAGGGTCTAAACGACTTTAAACAGCTGACACGCATCTCACATCATAGTATAGCTATGAGTCTTGTAGCTCTCGCCGTTAGCTTTCTGAAATGGTATTATAAGCCTAATTTCGACACCGGAGCCGAAAGTTGTGCCCGTTTGAAGCCACGGTGCATCTTGTTTGATCCAACGCTTCTAAATAATCATCCGCGGTCTTCTCTACTACATCGTTCTCCCCAGGTGGGAGAGAATTCGCCCTCGAATTCGTAGCATCATCATCGGAATTATCTCCATAATATGGCACAGGGTGCTTCACATTGAACACGTCAGCCGTACGAATATGACTTGGCAGCTCCAAACGATTAGCTTTAGGATTGATCTTCTCAATAAGCTCCACCGGTCCGATCTTCCTTGCAGCAAGCTTGTTGTACTCTCCAACAGAAAACCTTCTTTGGCGTTAGCAATGCAGGTACGACACAAGAGCTGAGACTCTCATGGATGTGACCCTTTTGCAACAGTTCCTCTACTTGGCGCCTTAACTCCTGATGCTCCTTAGGACTCATGTGATAGTGTGGTTTGTTAGGCAAGTTGGAACTCGAAACCATATCAATCTGATGTTGTATATCATGTAGAGGTGGTAACTCATCAGGGAGGCTTTCAAGGAATGCACTCCGAAACTCCTCAAGTAATGGTTTCACAACTTCAGGAACAGATCCACCAATCTCTCCCTCCATACCAACCAGTACATACATCATCCCTGTCTCTTCCATCTCCCTTATAAATTTGCCCATAGAAAGAGATTGGAGCCCTTTCCAACTGATGATTCAGGCACAGTCTCTTTTTGGGATATGAGTATGATTTGGGTGTTATCCCACATTAACCTATAAGTTTTTTTTTGGCCCTCATGTGTAACATCGTTATCGTATTGCCAGGTCGTTCTAACAGAAGATGACAAGCAACCATAACAAAATGACACACCACACTTTATCCCTGTATTTTGAGCTGAAAAAACGTTAATCAAACAACGCTTAGTAACTTTTATCTCGTTACCTTAAGCCAAGACAACTTGTAGGGATAGGGGTGTTGTGTAGTTTCCAACTTCAGTTTTCGGACAACTTCTTTTGCCATTATGTTCTCAAAACTGCCTGAACCAATAACGAGTTGGCAGACCTTACCACCAGTGGTACAGGTGGAGTGAAAGATATTTTGACGAAGCCATCTATCGCCTTTTGTCTCCTTTGGAGTGAGACAGATCCTACACGTCACCAGAGCCGACCCTTGATCACCTCGAACGTATTCTGTTCATCAAACGCAGCATCCTGTTCAGGTTCATGATCGTCGGGTTCCTCGTCAAATTCATCACCTTCCACGAACAACCCTTACTAGGTCTATCGCTTTTTCTGCACTCGGCCACTTGAAGGTCTGGTTCTCCGCACTTGAAACACTTTATTCTTGCGCTATTGACTGGTTTGTTGTTGTTGACTAGCTGTGTCAAAGGCCTTCCTGTGGGCTGCACGTTATCGCTTGTCTGCACGTTTGCCCTACTAATGGGTGTAAAAGTAGGGTTAAAGACTGCTGCTGTACTACCCTTCCGACCCATCTACTTCTCAAGATGAAGAGCTCTAGCATGTGCTTCAGAAACATAAATTAGGTCAAATAAATTCAAGGTATCTTGGAATTGTTGACGCAAACCTCCAATATACCTAGATGCGAGTTGTTTTTCAGATTCGGTTAGGTCATTGCAGAACACCAATTGATAGAAGTCATTGGTGTATTCCTCCACAGATCTCGCCCGCCCCTTGACGAAGGTTCTGCAAACGTTGATACAGAACTCTTGTGTAGTTTTGGGGCAGAAAAGCTTGTCGCATATGCTTCTTAAGCTTTTCCCACGAATTGATCTTAGCCTTAGCCTATCTGGTTCGAGTAAGTTTGGACTGCTGCCACCAAGTAGACGTACGTCCTCGGAATTTAGTAGCCGCTAAAGGAATCCGTTTATCATCAAGAACCTCCTTGAAATCCAGAATCTCTTCCACAGTATTAATCCAATCCAAGAAATCTTCCGGTTGTATACCGCCATGGAAATCAGGCATATCAACCTTCAATCCAGATTCCTAGCACCTTGAATGAAAATCGACTCTCCTTGGGTCGACTCTTACAAATGGATTTTCGGATTCCGTATCTTGCTCCCTATTTTGATGCGCCGTCAAAGCGGCCATCTGCTGGGTTAGGATTTTGATTTGTTACAATATCAAAATTTTATAAGCAAAATTTCGATAAAATTTTGCTATTTTTTTTTTTTTTGTTTTTTTTTGGAAACGTAAGTACTTCCATAGAACTGGGAAGCAAAGTGTGGGATGGGGGGAATGTACAGAGTGGACCAAGAGCCCTATAGGGTTGGCCAAACAAAGCCTAACCAGGTCAAAAAAACACACACAGAAGGAGTCCACAGTAAAACCAGCAACATGGGAACAGGCGACAAGTTCCAAATCACGGACAAGCATGGCCCAGCCTCCAACAGGAGCCAAAGTTCAGACAGAAACATGTCAACCACCTCTAGCAGCAACATACAGCCACAAAGAGCTACAAAAGTACAAAACACAGACCACCAACAGCAGAAACGCACCAAATAAACCCCAAGGATATAAGCGCACAGCACCCCGTAGGCAAGCAGTACCAAATTCACACTGAACTAGTAGGGATACCCCAACACTTCATAAGGTTTCTGTTCATAGAAGAATCCACAGTTTGAGGAGCTTTGAAGGTGAATCTGTCAATGACCTCCCCACATGTGGTGTTGTAGATCAGCCAAGCAGGAGAGTTCTTAGCTTTGAAAATTCTAGAGTCTCTCTTTCCAGATTTTTTAGATGGTAGCATTGAAGGCAAGTCTATGGATCAGAAAATTATTTCCCCCAAATCTATCCGAGCACCACTGAAGCTCCTCAGTCCAAGGAAGAGGGGCTCTCTGAAGTAAGCATTTGGAGAGAACAGTTGTCTAAATTTCCTTTGAGAAAGTGCATTCAAAAAAGAGATGACTATGTGAATCTTGTTCAGTATTGTTGAGTACACACAGGTTTCTGTTGAGAAGGCCAAATCTGACCGGTCTGTCCATAGTGGAGAGGTGAGACTGGGCAGCAATCCAACAGATAAAGGAATGTTTCGTTATATTATTGGAGAACAAAATCACCTTGGAGGGTTTGAAGGAGGCAAGGGTGGGATGGAGGAAATCCCAAGTGTTTCGTACATTAAATCTCCCTGTGGGGCTGGGAAGCCAAGTAACTCTGTCCTGGCTAACAAGGTTATTGATATTGATGTTTGTTAGATCTTGCCAGATAGAATTGAGTATAAGATTCGTGGAGTGAATATTCAGCCACTCCCCATCAGGAGAAATCCTGTCCACTTTGTCGTTAATATTGAATCCTTCATAGTGAATCTATCTTGGGGGAAGCGATCTTGATTAGAGGACCTTTAGGATGCCAGTTGTCATACTAGAGCCAAGTATCTCTCCCATTAGCAATCTGGTTAAAAATGAGTAGCCTAGTCTTCTCTCTCATGTTGAAACTATCCTCCAGGCCCATGAGCAAGAAACAGGGACCTTGATTGTCCAGAATTTCTTGTTCTTAATCCAATCAGCCCGAAGTGAGGGACTGCCCGAACAGATGAGCCAAATATACCTCATAATTAAGACCTCATTTCTACTTTGAATAATCCAATACCTCCATCATCTTTGTGAGAGCAGATCTCCTCCCCAGCAATGGGATGAATTTTCCTTCTAAGATCAGAATCTGCCCATAGGAAGCTAGAGCAAGCTTTGTCAATTAGTCCTAGAACCTTCTTTGGAAGAATGAAGCAGCTCTGCCAATGGAGCTGAATCCCTTGGAGGACAGATTTGATCAGAACCAAGCGCCCCGCAAAGGAGAGGCATCTCCCTTTCCACCCTTGAATTTTTGAATTTATGTTGTCAAGAATAGGTTCTCAGTCTCTAATCTTGAGTCTGGTTGAGATAAGAGGGACACCCAAATACTTGATAGGAAGTTTGCCACAAGAGAAACCAAGTCAAGAATTGTGGTTTGGACTTGCTCAGTAACACCTGCGAAGAACATCAAGCTTTTGTTGCCATTTGCTTTCAAGCCAGAGAGGCTCTCAAACATAGTCAAGACCTGTTGGAAGATTTCAATAGACTGTTGCTATTTCTTTCATATCAAAGAAAGAATAGAAAAATTTCTTATCGAAATTTCATTTAGGTCCTCAGACCGAAATTATTGAACAATAATTAATGAAGCACACCAAAGCTTTTTTTGTTGTTTGTATTTGGCCCCCCAAAACAAATTTTCTGGCTCCGCCCCTGCTTATGGGGACACTAACATTTATGTCTTCTGGTGTTAACTGTTAAAATCAAGCATTCAGACACCATATAACATGACAATTGTGATTCTAAGTTACGAGATTAGACCGCATCAACTGAAAGTCTAATCTTTGTTGTCTTTTTCTGGCCTTAAAAATGAACAAGAAAATCCATAAATAACGTTACTACTAACATACCTCAAATTCTTTATAAAATGTAGGAACTCTTTCTTTCTTGCTTTTTTTTCTTTTGTGTGTGTGTGTGGTGGGGAGGAGGGGGGGGGGGGGGAGGAAGTAAAATGGATGCTTTAACACATGCATTTGGTATCAATGTTTTTCTGTCCTTTAATAAAAAAATGGAAAAAGTTTCAGACTTGGGGGGAGTAAAACGGATGCTTTAGAACATGCGTTTGGTATCAATTTTTTCTCTACTTCAATAAAAAAATGGAAAAAGTTTCACGGACTTGGGGGGGAGTAAAATGGATGCGTTAAAACATGCGTTTGCTATCAATTTTTTTTTTTTTTTTCTGTACTTGAATAAAAAAAATGAAAAAAGTTTCACGGACTTGCAATTCTGGTCAACACACTATAATTTCACACAAGATTCAGCTAAATGAGTTTACATATTAAATATCAAGTTTTTGAAACTGTATCAAAATGAAGCATAATTTTGGAAACTTTGTGATTTGGGCCAAAATCTAAAAGGTTGGCTAGAGAGAGTTCTTGCAAGTCTTTTTTTTTTTTTGATAATTAACGAGATTTCATTAATAATCAAGCATGCAAGGAGTTACAGTACATGATGCAAGAGCTGTCCGAGATAGATAGCGAGAAACATAAGAAAACATAAAACACTGCAAGAAAAAGGAAAGACCAAGAATATAAAAGTGCAAGAATATATCGAACAGAAATCACCCCTCCAATCTCTAAGGATCATATTAACGGAAAGATCTCTAAACTTAGGTCTACTACCACCCACGAGGCTGCCATTATCATGATGGATTCTATAGTAGCCCGTGGGTTGCAGTGCATGGGTCAATGAAAACATGCTCTAAGGGAACAAGGAAATTGCCAAGATCCTCAATTTCATTTGACCTTAGATCTCGTCTAAAATCGAGGTTCCATGATAAGTCCGAATCGACCCAGAAAGAATATCAGACACAGAAAGAATATCAGAGATAAATGCATTTCTATTTTTGACAACCCGAAACAATCTAGGAAAGGGTGACCAAAGATTAAAATTCCCCATCAAAGGCCATGCCAAAACAAAATCTTATGACCATTCCTGACCCCAAAACGCAGGTCGAGGTAGAACCTGTGTGCAAGTGTAGAAATGGCTTTCCAGGGGCTTAAGCTATTTATCCTAGCATTACTGTTTATATCACACCAATTGTCATTTGCGCCATATTTGCTAATTATAATCTTGGACCACAAAGCATTTTTCTTAGAGCAGAACCGCTTCAACCATTTATCCAAGAGTGCCGAATTTTTTGCCAAAATGTTTCCCAGATTGAGACCACCTCTATCCTTCCTTTTACCTACCTTTTCCCATTTAACCAAATGCTCTTTCATCTGCCCACCCGGTCCCACAAAAAAATCCCTTTGCACTTTCTAAATCATTTTGACTACTTTGACTGGAGCTTTGAATAATGATAGATAGTAGATAGGAAGATTTGCCAAGGCTAATTGAATGGGGGATGATTCTTACCCCAAAATACAAATAATTCCTTTTCCACGTGGCTAACCGCTTATCTAATTTCTCAATGACTGGGGACCAAAAATGCTAAGGATCTAATGCTTTGACCCAGGGAAAGACCTAGGTACCTGATGGGCAACTCAGCAAGCCCACAACCCAAGAAGTCAACAAATTGGTGGACCCTCTCAGGCTCCATGTGAATGCCTATGATGCTAGTCTTCTCCATATTAATTTGGAGTCTCAGAACGATTTCAAAAGATCTCATTATCGACTTGATCCAGTAAGCTTGCACCTCTTCTGCCTCAAAGAACAAAACCGTATCATCCTCATATTGCAAATGAAAGATCTGGATTCTGTCCATACCGATTGCAAAACTTGAAATGAGACCCATGTTCTCAGCTATGATGAGGAACCTATTTCGGACGTCCCCTACTAAGGTAAAAAGAAGTGGTGAAAGGGGTTGCCCTGTTGAAGCCCTCTTGACGAAGTGGAGTGACCTTAAACACATCCATTCAGTATGATTGAGAACTATTAGTGGTCACGGCCCACACAACCCTTTTTTCTCTTTTCCTCTTTTTCTTTTCATTTTTTTTATTTGTGTATGTACTGATTTAGCCTTAGTTCTAGTTAATATATAAACTCTCTAATTGAGGAGAGTAAGTTTTACTGCCACAACATGGTATCAGAGTTGATTAAAGAAAAATAAAATAAGGGAAATCCTAAATATTTTTTTACTGTTCACTCTACTGTTCACGCGTGAACAAATCTTCCTCCTTTCTTCTTCTCCTTTCTTCCTTCTTCTTCTCCTGCTGATTGCAGTTTTCTGCTGATCGCAGATTTCTTCCAATAGTGAGGTAGCGATTTCGCTACCTCTCGGTTGTTTGCAGCTAGTAGTTTGGGGCTTCTCGATTTGGGGCTTTTCGGTTGTTGATGGTGCTCGATTAGGGCTATTTGGAGTTTGGTTGGATTTGGTTTTCTTCATGGTACTCTCCGTTTGAAGATTTGATGTAATTTTTGTTTGTGAAGATTGTTTTTTCTTCCTACCGGACGGGTAGCTATTGATCTCGATTGCAATTTGGAGGGGTGCAAATTCCCCCTAGTTTACTTTGTTTGGTGAGATTTTCTGCGGTTATTTTTCTTTGATTTGTGAGATCATCATGAGCACATCCGATTAGAATCCCACAGAACCTCAACCGGTTTTTCTAAATTGTTTCTTCATCTATGCGTTTCACAGATTAACGCTTAGATGGAAACAATTTTCAGCACTGGCGCAAGATTATTTTATTTGCCATTTGTGACATGGATAAGGAGGAGCATCTCTCGGGGGTGGCTCCCGATTCTAAGACAGATCTGGCAAGTACAAAAGTATGGTTTCGAGATGATGCTAGACTGTATAGTCAGTTGATTAACTCTATGGATCCCGAAGTTTCTGTTTTGATGACCCATTGCGATACCGTGAAGGAGTTATGGGAATACCTTATGGTATTATATTCTGGTAAAGACGATCTGAATCGTCTTTATGATGTGTGTCTTGCCTTCTTTTGATCGGAGTAGGGTGATATTTCAGTTAGTTTGTATTTTGCCGCTTTTAAGAAGGTCTACGAAGAACTGAATGTACTGATGCCGTTGACTTCCGATATAAATCAGATGAGACAGCAGCGAGAGCAGTTGGCTGTCATGGCCTTCTTGAGTGGGTTGAGATCTGAGTTTGATCCGGCTAGATCCCAGATTCTTGCCAGCCGTGAGTCTTCACTGACTGCGGTCTATTCCCGAGTTCTTCAGTCCGTCCGGTCTAACCCCAGTACTATAGAGATAAGTGATCGTGCCGCTTTGGCCGGTCAAATCCCGTCAGGAGGGCGTGGAGGTCGAGGGGGAGGACGTAGAGGAAGTGGATCTGATGGGAGGATTATTTGTTTTCACAGTGGTGGAGCTGGTCACACATGTGACAAGTGTTGGAAATTACATGGCGAGCCTCCTACTTCGCAGTTTGCTCATGTTGTTTCCGGACCTATCCAGGACACTTCTACAGGGGTACCGGCACCTTCAGAGGATGGTAGTATCCATCTTACAGCCGAGGAATATTCTCGGCTATTGGCCAATCAGTTATCCACGTCTGCCACTGTAGCTCAGACCGACACTTCCTTTTCGGCATACTTGTCTGCTTCTCCCCGGACTTGGGTGATTGATTCTAGAGCTTCGGATCATATGACTTGATCCACAGGTACTTTATGCACATTTTCCCCTACGACGTCTCTTCCCGACGTCAGAGTGGCGGATGGATCTTTTGTGGCTGTCAAAGGGATTGGTACTGCTGTTCCTACTCCCACTATAC
>JAUPMG010291233.1:0-17526 GCA_031762675.1 Pachysandra terminalis | reverse complement strand
GCACCCACACACTTGGTTCAAAAATTTTGATCAATTTAAGTCTAACCTTGAGATATTTCAGTTCAAATGCTAAATTTCAAATATTGGATTGATGAAAAATCACCAATCTGTGTAGAATGCTCACTTTCAGATTTTTTGAATGCTAATTGGCTTATCTGCTTTTGCCAACTATTACAACATATTCCATGGACTATGCAGTTAATTTTAACTCAATTTTGAAAATAAAGTGACATGTCATGTTTGGGCCGTGTCTATGAGAATAGCATTTTTTTTTGTGCTTAAATTTTGTTGGGCCTAAATTCCAAAAATATCATGCTAAAACCGTGTGTCTCCCTCTTCCCCAAATTCAAATTTCTCTTTTGGCTCTGCGAAACCTAATCCCCAAAATCGTTCTCTAGCGTTCTTGGGTTGTTTTTGGTTGTTTATTTTAAGGAGTTTCAACAATGGTGAGCATGCGAAACCAATGCGATGGACTGTATGCGGCAATCAAAAAGAAATGCAAAAGGGGTTGCCTCGTCGTCCTCCTCCGGCGTCACAAAACGACGACACGGCACGGCTGTACCACCTCATTTCTTCTCCTCACAAGGGATATCTTTTGCATCATACCCCAAGCATGTGCAACGGTCGGTACCAGATGCCTCTCAATCACCTGTACAAAACCGAGGGTTCCCTTCTTGGTACCCTTCTCGTTCTCCGTCCAAGGTCCAAATCCCTTTGAATAAATCTACAAATCCCAAATCTGGTTATGAAGAGGATTCTGATCCCGACTATGTATGTGAGATTTCACCAAGAGGAACCGCAAATCAGGGCAAGGTCTCGTCTCCAAAGGATGGTAGCAAGGGTGCTATGGGGTCTGCAGCCAAAAGAAAGCATCCCTCTTCTACTAGTGAGGTACAGACAGAGCAAAGATCCATGCCCTCTCAACTTGCTCATTCCGGGTTTGTAATTTCTAAGGCCAGATTTCCCAAGTTTTATGTTGTCAAAAACAAGATATTGTGGGATTGTGTCTCCAAGAGGAAACTTCACTTTGAAAGAGTGATTCACTTAAAGGACCATGAGAAATTAGGTATAGTTGATCTTCTAAAACAAAGAGGCTTGTTTGGGTTTGTTACCAAGGCTAAAGCTTTTGTTAGGGATATTGTCTATTTTATGCAAATTTTCATAAGGATATGGTGGTTCCCTTTGCTATTGGGTTATGTAAAATTTTTGTCAGAAGACACATGTTTGAGTTCTCCCCTGCCCTCATTAGCAGATTTTATGGCTTTCCTTCCCACAACTCTGATAAGTCTAGAGAGTTGGACCAAGACCTTGACATGGATAAAGTTATTGGAGAATTGACTGGGAATGTCCTCACAAAATGGCCCAACTCCCACTCTTTTCTATCTGCTAATCTAAGTGTAAAATTGTCTGTCTTGCACAAGATTGCACTGTACAATTGGCTTCCCAGCCTCCACACCACCACAATCTCTAGGGATCTAGCTTCATTACTGTTTGTGATTGGTAATGGATTAGTATTTGATTTTGGGAAACACATCTTTGAGGTTATTGTCAACCACATTGGGGCTGAAACCACTCATGGTATTCTCCCCTTTCCCTCTCTAATCTTTGAGATTCTGACGGCTATGCGCAAACCATTGAAGGTTTCATATAAGCTTGTTGAAGGCATGCATGCCTATGATGTTCAGGGGGAGCATCCACATGAGGCTAATGATATTCCAGATGTTGCAACACCTTCTGCAACAACATCTTCTGGCCCTCTTCAAGAGAAGATGAGACAGTTTTTGGAGTCCGAACTACAGGAGGTTAAGGTGAAGTTGAAAGGACTTTCTCAGAAGAAGAAGAAAATTGAAGCCCTGCTTGCTCAGTTCGAACCTTCTCCTTCTTTGTCAGATTCTAGTCCAGATGGTGCATCTGATACAGCCTCCTCTTCTCACAGTGACAATTTTTAGAGTTTCTTCACTTATTTTGGCTTTGGCAGTATGTTTGCCACCGAAGGGGAGTAGTACTTATTATTTATTGATGATTTTGTTTCCTTGATTACTCTCTGTTTCTTTGTTTACTGTTTACTTGTTTATTCTCCGACTTGTCTAGTTTGACTTTGGCACTTGTTTTGTCAAAAAGGGGGAGTACTATACCTGTTATACCTGTGTCATACTAATTTTCAGATTTCAGATTTTCTGTTATGTTTCTGTCTGTTAGCTAACTTGTTGCAACAGTGAATGAAAGTATGAAAAGTCAGAACTTTTGAATCCTTGCATGTTGCTAACAATATGATGTTGGTTTACTGTTTTGTTGGTTAGCTATCATGTTGCAATAATGTATTTGAATATAGCTAAAAAACAGCTTTGGTTATTTAAAGTCAGTATTCCTTTGAAAACTGAAATTTACTGACTTTCTAAATGTGTGTTGTCTTGATGTTTTGAAGGCTAGATTCATGTTTTGCCAAACAATGCCAAAAGGGGAGATTGTTAAGTTATTGGCATTCATGGCAATAATATTCATGTTCAAAAAAAATTCAAGAATCAAGCCAAGATCCAAGTGTTCTCTAATTCACAGATTTTGTTTCTAATTAGTTTAGAAAGAAATCTGGATTTTTCTGAGTCATATCTCCAGTTGGCAACTTGTTCAAAAATTTAAGAATACGTTTCTAATTAAGTTGGATTTATTCTCAAACTAATTAGATTAGTTTCTATTCTTTCAAACACAAGAAAAGTAAGATTGATTGTGTAGTTGCCGGTTTTTGGGTTAGAGACCTTGATTGATTTGATTGAAGATATAGTAGATACTTCAATAGGTTAGAGGAGTTTCTAAAAATAGGGAAAGAAAATTATGTTTTTGAAAAATAGAATATAGATCACGATTTGGCATGGATTCGTTTGGCTGGCATGGATTCACGTAGCTAATCTATATGAATCCCTGTCCTGATGAATAACGATCAACTCCTCTGGTGTTTAAGTTTGTAACTCTGAGTTACTCATATTGTTTTTATTCTTCGGGAGAGGAACTTGAAGTCTTCGGGAGAAGACTGTCTATGAATTGAAGGGAATTCAAGTATGTAGACATTGTAGGCGAGTGGTGCTCGTTGAACAAGTCCAGGAGATGATTCTACACGGCGGCGACTGAAATCAAGAGGGAGTCTTTATTTTGTGCAAGTCCGATTGGTGTTTGTAATCTTTTGATCTTAATGGATTGTTCAATATCTAGGCGTGGCCCCGAGGATTAGGTTTTTACCGAACCTCGTAAAAATTGCCTATGTTGTTTACTTTACTATGCTTAGTATTATTTAAGTAACATAATAACAATTTAAATTGGTTAAAATTGTTAAAACCGGATCTAACAGTTTCAATACTCTTATGATGGTAAAAGAAAAATACATTAATCTAAATGATGAATATAAAAAAAAAAAAAAAAAAAACACTTACCCAAGTGAGGAGATCCCTTTTCCTGCATTCACCAAGAAAATCGGCTTTAGGATTATATATATATATATGCTGTTGCTCTGTTATTCAAGTACCCTTTAAAGTTGCTGGAGAAGATCACTGAATATTTGAATCAACATGTATTACCTTATTCATGACATACTTAGTCTAAATCTTATAGCCATAAACTGGACATTTAGCTTTAGGAATAATAGATTGTATACAGGCATGTCCTTCCTATTTCTATAGATGCTGTTGTTAATAGGAGGCTCCAATGATGGTAACATATTTCTTGATTAGTCCTCTTACTCAAGTGATAGGATCTAACACTCCAAAGTTGAAATTATGTTTGTCGAGTTTCCCTTATTCAAAACATGACTTTCACTGGAGTGAACAGATCAAACAATGAAGACAATATGTTAATTTAACTGAAAAACATGGAGTAACTATATAAGCTTATATTTGTCAACTTCCCCTTATTCAGAATATATCCCTTACTGAACATATTACACAATGGTAGGAGTTAAGGTGATGAAAATGGGAGGCTATATAGGTCCTGCTTGATAATGTTATGACAAGTGGATTAGTGAAGCAACTTTTAGAGTTTTAGGTCAAACTCAAAAACATAAATTGTTAGAAATAAAGTCGAAGAAAAAAATTAAAATTAAAATATAAAAGTATATAAATCTTAATTCTAAACATTAAAACTTATAATCTTAAGTATCTAAGCTAAAAAACTAAAAGAAAATATAAACACTAAAAAAACGATAATGATAAAACCAAAACCCTAAAAAAGGTCAAATCTTACAAGAAATAGATGGACCTTTAAAAAAAAAAAACTAAGAAGAGAAGATGAACCCTAAACCCTAATAATTAAACCTTAAAAAATTAAAATCCGAAAAAAAAAAAGCTAAACCCTAAGACCTTAAAACACCCGAAAAAAAAAAAATCTTATAATTATCATACTTTAGATTTTAGTTATTTTTTATTTTATATTACTATATAAAAAATTATCTAATTTTTAATTAAAATAAATATTTTTATCTTTAAAAAAGACTTTCATAAAAAAAAAAAAAAAACCGTTTTAACATGTCCCGTGAATGACGCTCTCATTTTCAAAGTTTGAAATCGTGTAGGAATCTAAGCCTTTTGAAACAATACATTAAAGTAAATTGAATATTTATTTTTGAAATTTAAAATGTATAAAAATTGGATCTTCTTTTTTAGTGTTGGGTTGGGTCCACTCCCTAAGAAGAAAGAGAACCCGTGCACGTCTTCTTCTTCACGAAGGCCCAAAAGATCCCAGCTCCAAAAACCTGCAAAAACCCAAGCCAAAAGATCCCAACACCCCCATTGAATCTTTGAAAAAGCCCTTCTTCCTTATCAAACAACCCTATTCGAATTCAAACCCAAGTCTCATTTCCCCATTAAACCCCTACAAACAAAGAAACCCAATACCCATCTTCCTCTTCTTATACATCTTCAAGCCCCAACTCTTTGCTCATGGCCGAAATCGCCATCAACCCAACCCCAAAGCTCTTTAATATTTTCTTTGTGACCCAACCAAACCCTTGTCGTTGCAGCTTTCATCTTCATCCGAAATTGAGGCAGTTCATAATCAATCAAAAGTAAACATTCACCGTTGGATGCATCCCAAAGAAGGCTCCAAACCTTATCATCATCTTCTTCAATCTCCTAATTCTTATCCCAGATTTTTTTTCCTTGTAACTAAAACACGTCAGAGAATCCGAAACAAAAACTTTGATCCGTTGAAAGAATGTTTGGATTCTGCAATAGGTACTTTCTTAGTTTTTTTTTATTTAAATCATAGACTGAGAAATTTTTTATGGTAGAAAATAAAAACTGGATAATTGAATTTTCTTTTTCTAAGCAATAGAAGTTAGGATTTAATTGATTTTGCGATTTTGTGATTCTCTTTTAAGCACGCAATTCTATTAATCTTTAAAATTTACTAGTTATTTTGTAAAGAATTTTTTGTTAGAATTTTTGCATAAATTATATGGGATTAGGCTTTAGACAGACTTAGTTCTAAAACAAGTATAATAAATAATTTTTTGTTTTAGTCTTTCTTGGATGTTTTTTAATAGCTTAGTATGAATTTAAGGATCGGGTTATAAAAGAAGACTTATGGTTGATATGTTTTCAAAGAAAAGTTGATAATGAGTATTGTAAAATATGTAGATGCAAATTTTAATGACAACCAAGAAATATTGGATAGCCATTAAAACTTGCATCTACATCTTCCACAGTACCCATTACCAACTGTCCTTAGAAAACAACCACAAGTTTTCTTCTATAACCTGATCCCTAAATTCATACCAAGCTATTAAAACATCTAAGAAAGTCTAAAACAAAAATTTCTTGATATACTTGTTTTGGAACTAAGCCTGTCTAAAGCCTAATTTTTTATTATTTTCACATCCCTCTCATCTAACTAATGCAACAATTGTAGCAAAAAATGTTTTACAAAATAACTAGTAAATTCTCAAGATTAACAGATTTGCATGCTTACAAGAAAATAAGAGAGAATCACAAAATCAATTAAATCCTAACCTTCATTGCATAGAAAAAGAAAATTCAAAGACTATGTTTCTATTTTCTATCACAAAAAGCCCTCGATATATTAAAATCGATAAACCATTCAATTAGAAGAGTTTGATTTAATTAAAAACAAAAAACAAAAAACTAAGAAACATACATGTTGCAGAATCCAGTCATTCTTTCAACGGATCAAAGTTTTAGTTGGAGATTTTGTTTCAGCCACAAAGAAAAAAAAATTGTGATAAGGATTAGGAGATTGAAGAAGAGTGATAAAAAAGAATACTATAAAGGTGATTAGACATTGACATAAAGAAAATGAGACTATCTAGATACAAAAAGGATAGCTACAATATAACATGGAGAAAGAAAACATAGAATATAAGAAAATGAATTAACCTAAAAAGAGCTAAAGTAAAAAGAGTCACTTTTCCATTGATTAAGAAGAAAACAAATCTCTTTTCTTGGTTTCACATGCACATAAAAATGTAACTACATGAGGAAAAAAAAACTTATGTAGAACGATTTGAAAAATAAATGAAAAAATACTGAAAAAAACTATAAGTAGAATTAATTGAGAAAAGACTAAACTAAAAGAAAAGCTATACTTTCATTGATTGGAAAAGAACAAGTCTTTAATATAACTTAAAGTCTAACTATATGAGACGAGAAAAGAAAGTTAAAAGAGCTAAAGAATATCAAGTAAAATGGAGATCTCACTTTCCCATTGATTGAGAAGTGAACTATCTCTTACTTGGAGATTTCACTTTCCCATTGATTGAGAAATGAACTATCTCTTACTTGGTTTCATATGTGAAATAGCACTAACTATATGACGAAAGAAAGAAAGCATAAAATGGCATGACCTAAGAAAAGAAACAGGTAAAAAAATAATTTCATCTTCTAAACTTTAATTGTTTTCACACATAAATTAAAACTAATCACATGATAAGAATATATAAAACTTAAAGATAAAATCTCATAAAGAAAACCAAGTTAAAAGAAGAGTACTACTTTATCGTTGATTAAGAAAAATAGCTACTCCATACTTGATTTAACATTTAAGTAATTAAATATGTTAACATAATAAGAGAAGTGACATATAAGAAAGGGCTAAAAATAAGTACATTAGAACAAAATGTAACTTGGTGAGGTAAGAAATACCTCTTTGTTGCTTAAAGTATAATTCTTTTTTGAATGACTTCACTTGAATCCTTCTTTTTTTTCAAATGTGGGTTAGCCCTTATTATCGTAAAAGTTAAAGAGAAAGAAGAAGAGTTTCTAATAAAGAGAAAGAAGAAGAGTTTTTCTAAGGCCTTAGGGAAGGCTTGAAGGTGTGTTGAGATGAGTGAAGAGATGGGGTATTTATGTGCTAAGGGTGAAGGTCTTGGGTTACTTTTGGGATTTTAAAAATGGTAGTTTGATCTTTTGGGTGGGATAAAGTTCTATAATAATTTTGTTTTTTATGGACTTACACTTTAAGTGATGAAAATGTTAAAGGTAAAAGTTTAAATGTCAAGGGGTTAGGTGATGAGAATTGATATGGGTAGATGGCATAGGTGGTAATAAATAGTGGATCAAGGGTCATTGATCAAAACTTCTCCCATTATGTGTAGCAGATTTGTCTTTGAACCTCAAAAAACAATGCCAAAAATGTGAAAAACTTGGGATGGTTATGTGAATTGATGGGTCAAAAACTAAAGAACAATGTTAATCCCAACTTAAAATGTAGATCACATCTTTCTTGGGTTATAATAAGAATGTCAAAAGTGTGAAAGATTTAGGATGTGTGTGATAAGGTGGGTTGGGTTTGTCTTTCTGTGTTCTTTTTGGGTCAATTATTATTTGGATTGGACTTATTTTAATGGACTTGGATTGTGGGTTGTAGATTGGGCTTAACTAAATGGAATTGGACTATGGATTGGGCTAAATAAGGACATGACTAAAGTGTTTGGACATATGGATTGGGCTACACCAAAATATGTTCTATTTAGTTAAAAAACCAATTAATAGAAAATTCATTGCTAACATATTTGACTAAATAGGCCCTTACTATCGTAAAATTAAAATTTTTTGACCGTGTATCCTAGGGATTTCTAAAGGTTATTGCTACTTATTTGAAGATGATTCAAGTAAATTGGCCAAAATTGGGTGTCTACACTGAGTTTGCTCTGGTTAAGGGGTCTTTGGATTTTGTGGGCATTAATCGCTATACCTCTTGGTATGTCGCGAATAGTTCAACCAACATAATTGGAAATCTCATTGGCAATCTCCTTAACGATTCACTGGCAGATTCTGGTGCTATTACGCCACCGGGTGTCGAGTCGGGCGGACTCGAGTCTCGAGGCAGACCCAGGGTGGCGATCAACACTGCCCTGACCTGCGTGGGTCGTGGAATTACACACACACAAATAGCTTAGATCTAGAAATTCCACTCTTTTGGAATTACACACATCTAGGCTATGTTTAGAACCTTGGATTTTAAAAGAAAAAAAAAAAGTAAAAAAGGAATATAAAAGAAATGATAAGTGTTTCCTTTCAAGTGTTTTGTTCAGATGAGACATAAAAAGAAAGAAAATCAAATTCCAGCAACTTTCGACCACTTTCTGCTGAGTTCTCATATATTCCGATAAGGATGATTAGCCGCAATGAAATACAAGATATGTTGTAAGTTAAGTTAAAGAGTTGGACAGTGTTCTCCATGCACCTTTCTTTTCTTTTCTTTCAAAATTTCGACCATTTTGGGGCGAAAAGCTTTGAAGAGAAACTGGATTTATTAATAATTCAAGGTAAGTACAAAAAGACCCATTGAGCTTTAAATAGAAGAGTGCATAAGATAAACATAGTAACTAAAAAATAAAAAAGAAAAAGAAAAGAAAAAAGATGTACATAATAACTTGGTCCCTATTCTAGTAACAATTTTAAAAACATACAAAATCTTATAAATCAACTCTCTTGTCTTGACTTCATCTTCTCTTTAAAGTCCTCAATCAAATTATCTCTATGCGTCTTGACTTTGTTATGGTCTTTTTATTTTCATTGAATCACTCCTTGAGATGATACAATTCATTCTCTCATATATTTTCTCTATTACTCTCCCTCAAAACTTATGGAGATCTGAAAAATCTGCATGTGCTTGATTTTTATAATTGTGCAAAGTTTATCAATTGCCAAAGTACCATTTTCTTGTCATTATCATTGTCATTGTCGCTATTGAAGTGTGTGAAGAAAGAGAATAATATATGCAGATATTTCTGCAACCAACGGCATTTTGTTATCTATGCACTATTTAATAAAACAGGGAAAAAACACAGAAAAAGAAATCAAACCTCGACGGTGTTCGGAAGCGTGAGAGCGACAACATCGCAGGGATTAACACCGGCAGCGACGAGACGAGAGACAGCTTGATCGATAAGATCTTCCAAACGAGCATGTGTTAAGTCAAGCTTTTCGGAAACTGAAATAGCTCCCGGGAAGGGAATTCATTGGCGGCATGCTTCAATAATCCTGTGAGCATGATATTTTCCATTATTTTCATCTTGTATATCTACTGTTCTCCTTCACTGCAATTGAATAAATAGAGAGAGAGACGATGCGATGGTTGTCATTTTCAGATCGAGTATCACTAATGTTTAGAGACCACTAGGCATAAGTGGTAAAGAGAAGTTGTTAGAGAGCAACTTCTCTTTAATCTACTGTTTATGGGTGGTAATAGGCCGAGTGACCCGCCCTGCCCGATCAGCTCGATCGTATTGTTGGGCAGGTTTGAGTAAGGAGTAGTAGTTTGTAAGGTCGGGCGGGGTTGAAAATTAAGGCCCGATTAGTTTTTTAGATTGGATTCGGATTTATATGAGATTAGCCCAACCCAGGGATGGGAAGATTAGTAACAAGTATTATATAAATTTTACTTAAACATATCATTATCTTATGGTTGTATTTTGGTGGTGAGAACTTCATATTCTCTCCCTAGAGACTTAGGTTTGATTTTTGTAATAACAAAATGATGGTATTTTTTTTCCATTTGGACAAACATGGGTGGCTTGAATAGACTCGGGTTTGAAAGATAATATAATGGGCGGGCTTGGACAAACATTGTTAAGCCCAAAACACATGTCGAGCCAGGTTAATAAAATGCTCATATATATAGAGTATGGCTCGACCCGAACATGCCCTTTCCCAGGTTTACTATCATAGTTTTAAATTTCACGAAATTTTGTTGTCGGATCAGCCTTCCGAAATACGAAATGCTAATTTTTCAACATGAATTATTTTGGTCGAAAAGTTGCATATTTTGCCAAAATAATTGTATTTTAGCCAAAACAATTTCGTTTGAAAACGTCACTTTTTTGGTCGAAAATTAGAAAATTTCAGCCGAAATAAATCAAAAACTCTATTTAAAGATTAAAAAAAAAAATGTAAAAACCTATATTTGCAATTTTATAAATAACATCAAATTCTCTCACTTTTCACCTTTCATTTCTTATCCAAAAAATTATTTTATTAATTGTTAATTTTTAAAGATTAAAAAAAATTATTACTAATTATTTTTTTCTTTTGCTTATACATATATACAAATGGATTTCTTACCTGTAAAAATTGAAGGAAGTCAAGAAATAAAGTTTAAAATATCAATTTAAAGTTTTATACATTGTATTTTTTTAGACGTTAGAATTTGAATCCAAAATATTTTGGATACATGTTTACTTTTTGGATGTTATAATATAAATGCTATATTTATTAGTTATAAACTTTTGTATTATTTCACATTATTAATCAAAATATTATTTGTTGTGGTTTTTTTTTAAATCTGTATGTTTATAAATAATATATATTTTAATATAAATATCACTTTTTATTGAATAAGTTTATTCTTTATATTTTAGAAGTTATTATTTAGTACTTATTAAAAAAAGAAAAAAATTGACTAAATTATGTCTTATATTAAAATATTATAAATAAAAAAATAAAAAAAATTATTTTGACTAAATATCCAAAATTTCGAACATTATTTCGATCAATTATTTTAATTAAAAACAAGATTTCAACAAAATTTTGCCGGATAATTCGGATATTTCGGTTTCATTTGAGCGGCCGAATTCAATGATATTTTCGCGGCCGAAATCAATGATAGTTTCGAAATTTAAAATTATGGTTCCCACCCTAGGTAAGAACTTTCCCGTTCATTGTTAAAATGATGTGACATTTTTCATCCCACGTGTCGTTTTCTCGTTGATTTGCATAACAAACATTACAGCTTCAAACAAGAAAAATAGATTACCAAAAGAGGGAAAATAATCGAACCGAAAAAATAAAAAATAAAAAACAAAAAAACAGAGAAAAAAGAAGAATAGCCAGAGATCAAAGAACGGAAACAGAATGAAGCTCAAAATCTATGCCGATCGAATGTCCCAACCATCCCGTGCTATTTTAATCTTCTGCAAGTAATTTTCTTCTCCTCTGTTTCCGATCCTACTCTCATGCGTCTTTGCTTCTTTCATCTGATCTACCAAAAAGTTTATATCAGAAGTTAAGATTTCTGTTTGAATTTCGTTTTTAATTTTATATTAGTGTGTAATTTTAAAATGCTTTTGATTAATGGTTGGTGGATTTAGGGTAAACGGGATCGAATTTGAGGAGATGAAAGTAGTTTTGTCCAAACGCGAACATCTATCTCCTGAATTTAAAGGTGCGATCGTTGAATTATGAACTTTTCTTGTTTGCAGATTCCTTTATGCCTACACCCCTTTTCTTATGTGAAGATTCCCTGTTGATCTTCATCTATTTTTCTTTATCTCTTAAAATGTCTATTGCAGTATAGAAGTTTGAATTGCGGTTAAAAATTATTGCTATTATTATTTGTTTTTTGAGTTTGGATGGCTGATACAATTGGAATCTTTCAAATTTCACATATATTGGAGCCTGAGTGCTTGGGTTCAAGCCCTGCCAAGCTGGGTAACTCAGCTGAGTTCCAAAACTGTAAACTGAGTTTCTGATCAGATTAAATTCGGATAATTAATCCAAAATTGATTTGATTAATAGTTTGTCTAGTCAAATTATCAGATTATAATTTCCTTATCAGATCATCATTGGTTGATCATAGTTGTCTAATCTAATTATCAGCTCATATTTTCCTTATCAAATCTGATTAGATTTGGATTAGATTGGATGATCAGATCATAATAAGATAAAAAACCCTTATCAAATCTACTGCTTTTGGTCAAACATGTCCTGTGCCAGCTTCCAAATCGTTGCCTTGTACGTTGTACCTAGGGCTGTCAATGGATCAGATTCAGACCAGATCATGGCAAATCCAAATTTGATTTGATTAAAAGTCGGATTGAATCGGATCATACTTTATCGGATTGTCGGATCATAAATCCTTTACCAAATCTGATTAGGTTTTGATCGGATTCGAATAAGTATCGGATTTTTGGTAATCCTATTTTATAGTTATAAGAAATCAGGTAAAAAGAAGTATAATTTGATATATATTTTAAAAGTATCCTACATTAATGATTTATTTCTAATTATATGTTTAATATTTTTAGATACTCAATATTATATATGCATACGTATGTATCTCAGTAATATACATTTTAGATATTTATAAATGCACAAAAATGGAATCGGATTGAACTCTTATTGAATCAAACAGCCTATATTCGAATTTGATCCGATTGAATTCGGATCGAATCAGATCATATCTTATCGGATTATTGGATCGCAAATCCTTTACTAAATCCACTTTTTTCGGATCGGATTTAGTTCGAACTCAGATCATGATCCGATCCATTGATAGCCTTACTTGTACCAACCATGTAGGTACAATGTGATCCCCATCTTCATTCTATTGTTTTATGTTAATTTTTTCCTTTCAAAATCTTGAACCCTTGTGCATTTAGTGTGACATGCATCAGTTCACAATATCTGACAATATAAATGTGATTCCCATTAAAAGTGTCTTGTAGGTTATGTTCCTCCAATCTGTGTTCTAAATCTGCCATGAGTTGTTCACAGGGGTGGAGCTACATTGAGGCGAGTGGGGGGGTGCAATTGCCCCCATAGTGTAAAGGATCGTCCGATCCTTGAGTTGAAACCGATCCTAAATGTACCCAAAATATAATGACTTGGTCCGATCCCAATACGGACCGGGCGAGTCAACTCGGACGATCCGAGACGGATTGTCCGAGTTGGGTTTTTGAAAGAAAAAAATTATTGATTTCAGATCGTCCGATCTCTTCCGATCCCGAATTGGATCGCTGATCCAACTCGGGATCGAAGCGGGATGATCCCCGAGTTGGATCCGAGATTAAACACTATGATTGCCCCCCTCAATTTTTTTAATATTTCAATATAACCCATGTTTTTATAATATATTATAAATTATCCCTTGTCAAATTAATTTTTGCCCCCTCTAAAGTTTTTTTTGCCCCCTTTCAAAAAACTAATATAAATAAAAGGTTTAAAAGATAAAAATTATGAATAAGCCCCCAACTATAAAAGCCAGCATTACAATCCCCCACCCTCACTTTATAGTTTTTTATTCTCTCTTCTCTCTTTGGAGAGAACTTCCACAAAACCGTAGCTCTCCTCTAACACTAAATCCCATTTTTCTCATTGCAAAAACCTCAGTCGCCAACGACCTACCGTCAAAAAAGATAGACTCAGGCTCTCTCTCTCTCTCTCTCTCTCTCTCTCTCTCTCTCTCTCTCTCTCTCTCTCTCTCTCACTAACTATATAAAAACACACACACACCCACACACCCAAGAAACCACAAAACACTAGCTCCATTTGCATATATTAGGGGTTCAATTTGGTTGGTTTGGTTCGATTTAGTGGCCAAACCAAAACCAAACTGAGATTTACTGAACTAAACCAAACCAAACTGAAATACAAACTGATTTATAAAACCGAAAAAGAACCAAACCAAAAATTTGGATTTTCGGTTTGATTTTATTAAATTAATATTATTTTATGTATTAAATACACATACATACACATACATATACAAAAACATATACATATATTGGTCTATTTCGGTTCGGTTCGGTTTAGGGATATATACTTTAGTTCGGTTTGGTTTAATCAAAGCCTTGGCCGAAAACCGAACCGAACTAATTCGGTTTTTCATTTTTCAAACCAAAAACCAAACCGAAATGAAAAAAACCGAACCAAAAAGACTTTTTTCGGTTTGGTTTCTTTTGTTTTTAGCTTAGATCAAACCAATTGACACCCCTAGTATAGTTTGCGAAAGACATATTCAATGGCATCGATAATGATGCAATCGCACAATTGTAAAATGATTCATTCTCGATATTATTTTTATCAATGAAAAAAAAACTTTGTTGAAATTTATAGTCAATAGGTTATTATTTTTTCTTTAATTTATGGACTTGAAAAATCATACTAATAATAACCAATCAAATCTTGCCCCCCTAAGATAGAATCCTGGCTCCGCCCTTGGTTGTTCATTCGTAATCTTAACTGATGATTTGTTCATAGTCATGCAAAAAAGTTTTGATATGTAATCAAAACAATTGTCTCCTTATGGATGTGAAGTTTGTGTGAAAATTCTCTTGTATCATGTAGATCAGTTGTCTTTGAAACTTAAAATGTTGCAAAGCTTGAGTAAGTATTTGATGAACTGGATTTCTTAATGGTTTCTATTCTTTCAATGCTTTCGTTAAGTATAATCTTGTGTGAAGAATTTTGCATTTATGGTGAACAAGGAACACAGTTTATCTTTAATTCAATCATCAGGTGCTTGTGAGCTAGAATATAATTTGCTTAGCTAGTGTCTTTCTTAACCATGTAGATAGAAGGTTTTGACTACATATGATCTTTTCTACTATGATAACAATTCCTTTTCATGCTTCCAGAAATCAACCCTATGGCACAAGTTCCAGTGATAGTGGATGGAAGGTTTAAGCTGTTTGAAAGGTAACCTAAATTATGTGACTTAATTGGAAGATTTGGACAAAGTGCGCGCACACATATGGAAGGTTTTTTTTGGACAGACTCACCAGGTCTAGCTTCTTAGTGAGATATGGGGATCTATGCCACATGGAAGACTGATATGTGCCCAATCCAGATCATCCATCTGATGGGGAACTCTTCAGTAGGCCAAGCGGGCATACTCTCATCCTTGTAATATCCTAAATACAAATCATCGTAAGACAGGTCACTGGAAGTCTGATTTTACAAGCTCTTGAAGTGTTAAAAGCTAGGGTTTCAAGAATTTAGAGATTTAAGAATGAAAATAGGGTGGGCTAACAGAATTTTGGGCTCAAGATATAGAAAAGTCAGAATTCTACAAGGGCTCTTGTTAGAAATAGTAAATAATAGGCTGCTGGAATTTAACAGTAAACTAGAAGAAATCAGTTTTAGATGGACTTGCAAGCAATTTAAAATTTTAACTAGAACAAGAGTAGTTTTAGAGCTTTGAGAACCAAACCAGAAATTGAACAAGAGGCAATTAGATTTTAGAAGCAGGACTAGAATAACAGCAGAGATAGAATAATAAAAAGAAAAGATGGATAACTAGAACTATCAATGGAGACCCATCATTAGGAGCCTAGGGTATGAGAAGGCACGTCGCCTTCAGAATTGCAGAAATCTTCTGAAAAATTGTCCATTATGCACAATCTTATAAGGCAAATCTATAAAATAGCAATCCCATCATAAACTGATGCCACATTTATGCTGTGACCCTAACCCTCTCAAATCATTTTTTAATCTTACAATACTGGGATAGTTGGATAGGTAACTGAATAAGCTATCAAATGAAAATTAATTCGATGAGTTTGGACAATGTTTGATATCTTAAATATGGTCTGAAGTAAACTAACAAGATCCCCCTTTCCCTTGCTTATATCTGCTGTCTCTTATTGTCCATATCTGTGGAGACTATCTTCCCAATTGGATGTTTTGCAGTCATGCGATTCTGAGCTATCTTGCTTGTGCATTTCCTGGAGTTGCAGATCATTGGTATGCTGCACTAACCCTTTTCTGTGAAATATAATAATTTTACTAAAAGGGTTCTTAACTTGTGATTTTTACTAGTGAGGTAACTTTGAGTTTTAGATTCTCATCTCACATTAATATGTTCTATACATGGTTTGAAGGATCAGTCTGGATCGGATCGGTCCGATCCCAAGCCACGATACAACAATTGTATTGTGAGGCTTTGGATCGGACCGGTCCAGTGATTGGATCGGCCGATCCTACTGATCTCCATTTTTTTTTTTAATTTATAAAATACAGGATTCAACTGGTATTGGCCTGGATCGATCTGATGCCGACCTGTATCGCCGTTCCGGCCGATCCAAATTTAAAAAAATAATAATAATAAATAAAGATCCAACATTTGGATCGGACCAGGATCGGGCGATCCAGATCGGGATCTGCCCGGACTGGTCCAATCCAGGATTCCGAGAATAAAAACCTTGGTTCTATATCCCAATTATATATTTCTCCATGCTCACTCTTTTTGTAAGGTATCCTGCTGATCTTTTCAAGAGAGCTAAGATTAACTCAGTTCTGGATTGGCATCACTCCAACTTACGCCGTGGTGCAGGTCTCATAAACTCAACTCTTTGAATATATCTTTGCTGTTCTATATTTGATTTTCAGAGGATAGAACAAGCTTCAATCTTCAGGAAGTCATGGGAAGAGTTGTAGATAAGACTTAGGCAAATTTAATATAACTTTTTAATTTATCTTGACCTCTTTTTGGCAGGTAACCTTTGTTAAACTCATTACTCATTAGTCGTTACATTTACAGTTTCGGACCTTCATCTCTTGCAACTCAGACTGCTGATTTTTTTTTTTTAATTTTTTTTATTTTTTGTGGGTGGGGGGAGGTTTTTCATTTTTATGATCACAGGATTGACTTGCCAAGAAACTTCACTTTTCTGAGAACAAAATATAGACTTGTCCAGGGAATCCCTTCCTTCTCCCAGCAGCCAAAGTCACCCCCTACAAAGATATGGCTAATGTGGTTCCAACAATAAACTGAATTGCTGGAGCACCAACCACAGTGAACTTGTCTGTAGTCGTTAATATTGAACCAGTACTCGTGATACATCTTTCTATTTTTTGGTCAATAGATGTGGGAATGGGTTTGTTGGCCACCTTCACATTGAACAGATACAACTTGATCCAAGTTCATTTATGAACCGGTAGAGAAATGCTAGCCTGAACCTGGGTTCAGGTTAAAACTTCAATCTGAACCTGGACAAACTGGGTTGGTTCAAGCTGGAAGGGTACAAGACTATGGTTTCTACCTTTAATTTCTCAGTTAATGATACAGTTTGTTTTGGTCTAGTTAAGTGTTTCCTTTCTTTCTTCATTCCCTCCCCCTCCCCCCTGTCGTTGTGACATTTTTTCTTACTAGTTTTTGTTGATGGTATTTCTCCATTTCCAGCTACCTTTGTTTTGCATACTGTACTAGCGCCTGTACTTGGTCTACAATTGAATCCACGAGCAGCTGCCGAAGCTGAGAAACTTTTGACTGCTTCCCTGTTGAAAATTGAATCATTTTGGCTCA